>JAEANM010027108.1:0-10607 GCA_017656035.1 Myanophis thanlyinensis | reverse complement strand
CTGTGAACCGCCCCGAGTCCTGCGGGAGAGGGGGCGGTTTATAAATTAAATAAAAAATAAAATAAAAAAAATCATTTGGTGGCCAATTAGAAACCATAGCAATAGTGACAATGAGCCATCATGGCTTGCAGATAGGAACTATGTGAATCACAATACAGGTTAACTCAATGTGGGGGGACTAATGGAAGGACTTCTTCCATTAGTCACAGAGGGCAGAGTTCTTTTGAAGAAATTATTTGACATTCTGGCTCACGAAGAGCTATCTTTTGATGTCTGAGGCTACAGTTCACATTTTTTGGAGGTATGAGTACCTCCTAGGGTATGCCTGGACACAGACAGGACTTTCCAGAGGTAACTTCTTCCCTCCAAATTTGGCAGAAGCTTGGCTTCTTTTTATTTTTGTTTTTTTTTGGGGGGGGAGGGAGGGTGTCTTTGAATCAATGTTGGCTCCTGATGACTGCAGTCCCTGTAATTTTCTTGGCAGGACTTAGAAGTAGCTTGCCATTGCTTTCTTCCTAGAGTTGAGAGGGTGTGATTGGCCCAAGGTCAGCTAGCTGGCTATGTATTCTTGATTTCTAATCTGGTGCTTTGATCCCTAGGCCAAACTGGCTCTTGTCTTTCTAATGTCAAATTTATTTTATAACTTAGATTATAGCTTCCAAGTTCTAGATTCCTCCTGGCTGAAAACTCACTGCTGATCTTCCACAGTTACATCACTGAAATTTAATGACTCCATTAAAAGAGGTTTGAAAAGCTGCAGAAAACAAGTTTAAAAGGTACATAGACCAGTTGCCCAACTTGGTATAAACACACAGAACACATTCTCAATGGGCACAACGTACATATCCTGTAAAGCAAAATGTAGCCTACTGTGGCCCATCGGTATGAGATGCTTGACAATTTCTTTGTTTTTGTAGCCCTTGGTAAGCAGCCAAGGAGAAGGTTTATTGATCATCCAATGGATGACCAAGATTGAATGATAGGCTACAGTCAGCCTGTGGATGTCACCATTCCAAGCCTGGCCAGCAAGAAAAGAGACCCACGCTGCAGGGTTCAACAGAAAACTTTACTGGTCTTGACTCAGCAGGTAGTGAATACAAAACAAAAATGTTTCTAGCCACCCATGCCTGCAACCAGGCTGTTCCAGCAACTACTCTCCAGACCTGGATTCATGGCGTCTGATCTGGTTGCCTCTGTTTCGTTCTTCCTGACCCTCTACCAGCACGAGTTCATTATAGCACCCAGTACCCGACACCCAACTGTGCACCCCTCCCCTCTCCATGGTGTGTGGCAACTCTGACTCTTATTTATTTATTTATTTATTACATTTATATACTGCCTTTCTCCCGAGAAGGGACTCAGGGCGGTGTACAACCAACTAAAAACAGAGACAATAAAATAAATATCAATTAAAAACAAATTAAAAGAATTAAATTAGGTGGTTGTTTCTATCAAATTAAAAATTATAAAAATTATAAAATTTAAAACCAATTATTACAAACCCCCAATAATTAATGTTTGGCCAGACTGGCCTGTTGGAACAAATATGTCTTCAATGCACGCCGGAAAGTCAGCAGGACTGTGATGGTCCGGATCTCCGGGGGCAACTCGTTCCAAGGGAGGGTGCCCCCACAGAGAACCCTTGGGGCTGCCAGATGACAACGTCCTGACAATGGAACCCCAAGGAGGCCCACCCTGTGGGAATGCACTGGCTGGTGGGAGGCTGATGGTGGCAACAGGCAGTCCCGTAAATACCCGGGTCCCAAGCCATGGAGCGCTTTAAAGGTAAGAACCAACACCATGGATGTCTATTGACCAGGAGAAATGTCTTCAGGAAATTGAAGTGACTGGACTGCTTGGTGTCGTGGCAGCGTTGCAGCACCTGTGTTCTTAATGCACTCGGAACATATAGTTTAATCCCATTCCATGCCAACCCTCCCCTGTGGGTTAATCATTGTTGGTTCCCTAGGAAGCAGGAGTCAGTCAACAAGTCTGTTTTCAGGGATTGGGTCAGATTGTTCACTCTGAGCCCACATCTGCCCTGTGGGGCCCTTCCCTATCTTTCATTGAACGCTGACCTAGTGGATATATTCAGTGAAAAGGCGTGAGATGTCCTGTTGCTCCACTGGCCAAAGGATTGCGCCATAGAGAGTGGATTGAGTGGACGGAGGTTAAATTGTTAAAGTAAATAAAATATATAGCATTTCAGTGAAACACATTATTATTATTATTTTTGGTGTATATTTGGTTACGTTTTTTGTGAAGCAGAATGCAGCCAAGTTAGGCAAGAAACTCCTAATGGTAGGTAACATACATTTCAGCTGTTCTAATTGACTGAAAATAATTTTTCTTTTCATTAAAATTGTGCCTGGTGCTGTAGGTCTTAGTTCAACCTTAAGCTCAAAATGCTGATCTAATACTGCTAAAAGTGTAAGAGATTTGACTTTGAGACTAATACAAAAGTTTGTTTGCACCATTCCACTCTTATTCTACATTAGTGCTGAATATGTCCTGGTGTTTGGGTCACATTGATCCTGACAGCCTCATAGGAAGTTAGGTAAGATACCTATTGGTATCTTGGTATATTGGTAATACCTATTCGAAACCCCATTGTATGCATACAATTTTCTTTCAGTCTTTTAAAAAGTTTAGAAAAGAATGCTTCTCACTTGAGTGATATATTTATTTATCCTTCAGATTTATTTACAGCATAACTTTCAAACAATTTATTATTGTAATAAAATCTGAACAAGTGACAATAACCAAGACATAAAATAAGCTGCAGACAATGCTGAGCAGCGGAAAAGTAATAAACCATGAGAAAAGGCTGTAAACAGAAGTCTAGAAAAGCTAAATGTCTGCCTGTTGTCACAAAGGTATCACAACTGGTGTTTGAACATTCCAATGTCTCATCAATAAAGAAGCCAAGACTGCTATCATTGAATCTCTGGAATTTTCTAAACTGAGAACATTTTCTATTAAAAAGCACTTTTGCCCAGATTTCTCAAATCAAAATATGGTGAGAAAAACTGGAGAAGTGATTCCGAAGATCTCAACATATAAACAGGGAAATATGCCAGGGAATGCTGATCTTGAAGACCCTTGATTCAAAATTGTTGATGATTGCATAGGTCAGTGGTGGCGAACCTTTTACTTACCGAGTGCTGAAAAGTACATGCTTTGCGCATGCCATCCACACTTGCATGTGGCTCCTCCATGTGCGCTGCATGTGCAACTGCACCATCTGCGCATGCACGCAACTTTTACACATGCAATGCATACATGCTGCGTGCAGGCACTCACAGAGGAGCAATCGAGTGTGTATGCGCAGGAGAGCTCTGAAGACCTGCTGGATTTCCTGCTGCAATCGTGCGCATGCACAGCAGAGGCCCGAAGACCAGCTGGGTCTCTGCAATCGCACATGCATGCATGTGCAATCGCATGTCCATGCTCAGCTGGAGGTAAGTTGGCTGACAGCTTGTGTGCCCAGCAAAATGGCTCTGCATGCCACCTGTGGCACTCGTGCCATAGGTTTGCCATCATGGGCATAGATCAAGAACCAGCAGTTTGCATTATCCTTGGAAACAAACTAGAAACTGATATGGTTGGTCAGGTGACATCATAATGGAATCATGTTCTAATTAATCATCAAACAGATCACTATTTGATTATCTCTTAATCACAGCTGTCATACTGTTTCCTCCTTTAACTTATTTGAAGAACCAGGGATACAGAAGGGGACGTGTATATAGTGTATATAGTGCTTGCATGTTGACATGCGCATCCACATGTAAAACTTAATATTTTTCAAATTAATCTTTATTAAAGAAATGTTTACAGAATAAAAACATTTTAAGAAAAGAAAAGAAAAGAAAAGAAAAAAGAAAGCTGCTTGTCCTAGGGATGAAAGTTGGTATTATTATTCTCTTTTAAAAGGGTAGGAAGGGAAAATAAAAATAAAAAGTAAGCTATCAAAGTGATTATAGTTTTGTTAAATATTAAGTAGGGACAAATTTTCATGCTGTTTTTTTAACCCTTTCAAAGGAAAAGGAGCAATTTATATGCTGTGCTTAGGTTTGTTTTTACCCTTTAAAATCTTCAGAGAAATTTTAAAACATTACAAAAAGAGAGATAAGAAAAATATTCTTAACTTGATTTTAAGAATATGTCCTTTCCCTGACCTTCAGTGTCAAATTGAAAAGAATTTTAATTTGAACAGATGTTTTCATGTCCCAGGTATGTTCTTTAATCACATTTTACAAAAAATGTCTTAAACTATAAAAGATTTAATTGATCTGCTTAATTACTTGGTATATCCACTCCAAAGACCATTATTATTGATTTAGGTTGCAATCTTATGCTCATACTTGTCAGAATATGGAAGAGCTACAAAAAGTTAACTCCTTTTTTTTGGCCAGCTACAAAAAATTAACTTTTCCTATTATAAGAAAAGTACCATAGTTACCACTGTTCTTTTATTTTTTTAAGGCATCCACCTTTCCCTTGCCTTTTGGACCCAATAGATGTGCCGTGTGTAATAGACTAGCTAAAAAACAGAGATGTAAAGTAATTGATTCCCACTTAAAATGCTGCATCATTGCCATGAATTTATTACATCCTCTAGCTTAGTGGCCCCCAACCTTTTGGGCATCAGGGATCAGTTCTGTGGAGAGAGGTTTTTCCATGGACCAGTGGGGGCATGGTTTCATATGCTTCCTGCCCCCTGAGGATAGGGTTCTGGCATGCCATGGATTGATGCCAGTCCACGGAGCAGGGGTTGGGGACCCCTGCTCTAGCCAATTAATTAACACTGGTAGTATAGTAATGCTACCTCTTACCTATAAAAGCAGTGTTTACTAACCTGGACATTCATCTGATTTTCTCAGCCAGCATGGCCATTGCTGAGAAGTCTGAGGACACAATCCACAATTTGAAAATTACCGTGGTTAGGAAATTATCTTCTGAAATTCTGAATGAGGAATTTGCACCTCTTCTCCAGATGTTGCTAAATTATCATACAACTAGTGGTGAGAGATGCTGAGATTTAGAATTTATCCAAAACAAAAGAGCAATTTGTTTCTTAATATACCACAGCTTCATAAATGTATACAAATACAAGATGCCTTTGACTTAGGACACACAATTCCCTAAAAGGCACAATTATTCTGCTGAAATAAATGAAAGCTTAAAGAAATGGGAAAAAAACTAGAACGTTTCTTGCATGGCAGTTCAAAGATGCTGATACAAAAGAAAAATCCTGGTTAGTCTTGTTTTTACAGGAGAAATTCCAGTTGGAATATTTTAAACAGATACACTATAACCTCTCAGGCCAGTTTTATCCATAATGCCTTATTTTCTATTCCATATTTATAGTGAGTCATTTGTCATAACTGAATCATATTCTCAGTGTGTGGCTCCAGCTCAGGTTGGCATATACAGTATTATTTATTTTGTTGTCTCCCTAAAAAAATTAGAGTTCATTCTGGTCTTTCCATGGTTCAAATCTCTAAAACTGGTTGTCCTTCTTTTTAATATCATGAATTATCTCTGAGGTGAATCTGTTTTCATTGGTTTAATTATTCAGACCAGCTTTGTCCAAATCTATAGGTATGCTTGGACTACAACTTCCAAAAGTTTTCATGAGACATGGCCAAAATATCAGGAAGTCATTTAGGGAACATTAATGTTCTGATTTCCGTTCAAAACAATTGGGACATTTATTTCAGATGCACTCTGGAAAGTCCCTCCCTCCCTCCCTCTCTCTCTCTGCTCCTCTGGTCTGAATGAGTCCAGACTAAACTACATTTTCATGACTTTAATAGCTAGCCCAATACATTTATTGTAAACTAGCAATGGACTGAGATAACATGCCACTTCCACCTTGTACATCTTGCTCCCTTCCATCTCATCTTTGATTATTTTTAGTCAATCTTAATGTTAATATTTACTATTTTAATATTTTATCTTGTTTTACTGAGATGTAAGCTGCCGAGAGTCACCTCTCGAAGAGATGGGTAGCATACAAATTTAATGAATAAATGAATTGTAATGTTTAAAATACAATTAAAATGCTAGGGTAGGCACAAAACAATGCATGAAAGTTCATCTTAATTACCACTTATTTCTCTGCTCATCTTTCCAACCATTCTTTATAAGTTCTAAGCTAGTAGCAGTTTAGTCATAAAACCCCAAAGACATGGCTTTGCTTAATAGGGAAGTCTTGCTAATGAAGGTTACAATGGCACCAAAAAATTAATATATGATGTTTTGGGAAAATAAGGATATTTGGAATTCAGTGTGGCCACAGACACCAATTTTGAAAACTGAAGCCTTTAAACACATTATTAATACAAATGACTAATATGGTTGCTGCTCTGAACAATGTAGGCATTCATTTTAGTGATTAACTTAGCAGTTGCTCTAGAATGCATCTAAGTCTTTGTTGAACTCATAATTTCCAGCCTGCATGACTCCAACTTAACATGTGCATATGGAATGAGGAACCTACATATCTGGAGATTACTAATTGGGATAGAAAAGCATAGATGCAAATGTGAAGTAATAAACAGCATCCATATTTTTGGAGCAGAAATTGGCTAGTGGATTATGCTAAAGTTTTCAGAAATATTCTCAGAGTTTTTGTTTTTCCTTTAAGGCAACTGAGCAGTGATATTTTAGCATGTTGATAGCTTTCTTGTGTTTAATGCATTTTTGCTTGAGTAACTTTTAGTAATTTCTTTCAAATGCAAACTTAACTGCTTATGGTAGTTGCTTAGACTGGGCAAATTAAATTAAGCTTCTGACACATGATTTAAACTTTGGTACAGCTAATTAAGTATCTAATGGGTGAGGATGTTAAGAATCAGTAATATTAAGGACTAATAGCATTGTCAAATCTTCCTAACCATCCTCTACCTCCTTCCATGTCAGTGGCTTGCAATGTCCTATTAGAATCTCAAATTATTTTGGCTGATTGATCTTCAGTTGTAAGGACACTAGTGACACTGTTATTAGCTCAGATGCTGTCAAAACAAAGAAAACTTCACAAGTTTTCAGGACAACATCTATTGAGAGCAGAAGGTAAATCAGCATGCACTGATAGATGACAAAGGATTTTTGAGTTGCTCTGTGATAGCAATAGCTGTTCACCATCCTAAGGAGAAATAATGCAAGGAGGCACGAATGGGCAATCTGCAGTTGCTTTTCATGAGAAATTTGTGCTTGCAATTAAGTTTTGAGATGCAGAATAAACCTAGGCTTGAAACTGTTTTTTTTTTCTAAGTGCCAAGCTCCATTGAGAGCATAGCAAGATTTAACTAAAAAGCAAAGTTTATCCTACTAACTTGAAAACTTGATTGACAGGAGCGGTGAAAATTTATAGCTTTAAATATCAAGACCTTTGAATGTTCTTTGACTAAATTAAGGCATGCTTAGTTACAGATTTCTATATGCAATATCTTTTAATAAAAGAATAGCTGAATATTATCAGTGCTGGACACATTCATTAAGCATTTGTCATTTACAAAGTTGATTAGATAAATCTTAATTATTGCACCTCTTGGCAACTATTTAGCGCTGTTTCAAATAGCATAGTAGCAATGAAATTAAAGACAACAAATTTATAAGAACAGGCCATTTTCCAAGCATCATTTGAAAGTGTTATACTCCAGCAGCTACTGTACTTCTTTACTCATGTATGGAGAGTTGCAAGAATAGCTAAAACATTAGTAGAAACAGAGCAGAAGAAGCACATATTTTGTATATAAAATCAGTTTGTTGGAACAATATTCCTGAGATTAGATAAAACAACAGCATAAATAGGCTAATTGTAAAATTAGCACACTCACATTCCCAAAAAACACTCTTCAGTGGCACTATTGCACTACAAGAACTTAAGTAGAACATACTGTACATATTGTCCTGTAAATTCTAATTATTCTTCATAAACTGGTTCACAATAGTTAAAAATGCAACTGTCTCTACATTTTTAGGTGTCAATTCTACAAATTTCTAATTTTTAAGGGCTTCTTCATACTACCTTTGTCAAATTCTTGTAAAAGTTAAATTAGCATTACTAATTACAACTTTGTATGCTTTTAAAAATACACATGAACACCCTTTTTTAAGACCCTGCTTTCTCTATTTTGTGTACATATGGTAACTACAAAAGCAATATTGATAATTACTGGGATCACAGAAGGGGAAAAATAATTTAACCTTTTCTGGTCTTGCTAGAGTCTGGGCAAAAATCTTAAAATGACATTTGGAATAGAAACTACAGAAATAACAGAAAAGTTATTTCCATTACCAACAAAGGAGCTACAAATAAACATTCCTTTCCTGCATGAAACTGATACATTATCTACATATCTACATAGTGTATTTTTAAACAAATGAAATGTAACAAAATCTTCAACTTTAAGATTTAGCTTTACTTCACGAACAGTGAGGATCAGACCACAGACCGGATTCATGCAGACCTTGAGTCACTTTAATTTGTGGTCCCTAAAGTCTCTCAAATTCAGATGATGAAATGTATCAGTAATCTGCCAAATAATTAATCCATGTATTTTCTATCATTAAAAGAAAAAAAAAACAAGTGGGAAGAAAAGGAAAACAATTCTGCTAATATTTACATGTTTTGGAATTTTTTTCCTTTTCATTTCAGTTTATGGACTGTTTACTCATACAATTCTGAGGGCCTACAATATTCAGATATAAAAATATCCCTTAAAAATCCCATCATTAGAATAATATATGTTGCTGTTGTAAGTAAAACCTTCCACAGCTTTCCTATGGCACAGTCTTCACCATTTTTCTGAAAGGCAAAATAAGTGAAGCCAATCTGACTTCAGGTGGGAGGCTGTCCTACAGGGGAATGTTATATACTGGTCCCAGCAATCTTCTTTAGGATATTCATGGATGGAATATCCATGAATTAAGTGGTTTTTGTACCAGCAATACTCCCATCAATTCAGTTTCAAGAAACCGTTTCTTCCTTACAGTTTCTGGATACCTCAAAAGGACCTCTAACTCATCTTTTACTTAAACTGGAATAAAAAAACTACAATTGAATAATAATCAGCATTTTGATGATACCTAATTGTATACTGACGGATCATCTTTCCTAACAGTTTCATGCATTTACAGTAGAGAGGAACCTCAGGAGCATTCAGTGGCATGGCCAAAACTTGAACTCTCCTCCCCTGGGCATATAGGTAGTTCTCAATTAATAACTGCCTCATTAAGCAATTGCTTGCAATTACAATGATTATGAAAAAGTAACTTCCTGACCAATCCTCACATTTACCACCTTCATAAGTCTATAAAGCAAAAAAAAGATGACAATGGTAAGCACAATTGTGGTTTTACTTGCCAAGGGCTATTTTACAGCCAAGTTGTTTGACAATCAGCTATTGCTTGTTAAATGAGGACTACCTGCGCTGATTAGGAAAGATTAGAGTCACAATATCTCTGATTTTTGTAGCTAGTGAGAAAGGATCATTACCAATGCTATTGAATGCTATTTGAGAGGTCATACATAATGATGTGAACCACATCACTCCCCTTCAAGTCCCATTGCAGATCATCCATGAGAATAATCAATGTAGCCTCTGCTCTATGTCTAGGCCCGATTCCTAGATGGAAGGGATCTAAATAATCAGGACCTTTCTGTATAGAAACTAATCATTTTTTCAACCTTACCAAGAAATGGTAGGTAGGAAACTCGATGATAATTATCAAGGAAAGCTAGGTCAAGGAAAAGGGAGACCGTCACTGCTTCCTTCAAATAGTAGAGGCACTGCCTCTTTTGCAAAGATGAATTTACTTTTTGTACTCATGTTATTATGTTTCCTCTTGTTGTCTGCATATTATGGGGCTAATTTGCCAATGATTTGATTCATCCTACACACGACTGTGCTGACTTTGTCAGCCAACACAGACTCAAAAGAGCCCTGATTGATCATGCAAGATGTTGAAAATCATCTTGCCTATTCTATCTTCTCAGTATCTACCTCAGAGCAAACATGAGTGATTTTGTCTTTAAAAAACTAGCCAAAGTGCCCCAAAAGGTCAGCAGGAAGATCTTTTAGGTTCTCAAGGCCGAGAATGGAACCTTGTCACTCAAGTGACATTACCCATTGACACTTTATAGATTGAATAATTGTGCACTCTACCACCATGGCATAGGTCCAAGCATGGACTGTCTCCAGTCCTCTTTATTCCTTGTCTTTCATCAGCATTATATCTGGCATCTCACCTGGTGCTTCACCTTTTGGGGATTATCAATAAATAAGAAGCACTTGGAGAGTAGTTTGGGAACAGTAGCACCATAGCTTAAATGTAACAGGTTTTTTCTGGGTTGCTGGGAACCCAGCAAATTGGGAAATCCAAATGCCTAAGTAGATCTATAAACTGCTTGAGGTGGACCAGTTTAATGAGCCTGTTCTTTTAAAATGGTATTAGTGGCTGCAAATCTCAAGGCAATTAGCTATGATAATGGATTGAAGTTAATCTCCTCTATCAGTTCACAGTCTTGTCAGTAGTAAGGTGAAAACCAGTTCCAGTATGTATGTATGTATGTATGTGTATGTTTATGTGTATGT
>JAEANM010027107.1:0-10607 GCA_017656035.1 Myanophis thanlyinensis | reverse complement strand
CAAAAGCTGGCTGAGGGATTCTGGGAGTTGAAGTCCACAAGTCACAAAATGGCCAAGTTTGCCCACCCCTGAGTTAAACCAATCCTTCGCAAGCAGAAACTGAATGGAATTCTGGGAGTTGAAGTCCATGAGTCATGAAAGAGCCAAGGTTCCCTACCCCTGATATATAGGGAAAGTAGCAGTGAAAAAGTGAGGCTATGCATTTGTGAATGCTTAAATAGGAGGTGAAGGATGCACCAGGTTGTGCTCTGGAATGAAAATAGGTTAGAAGTTGAAGCAACTTCACAATTTGTCTCCTCTAACCGTCACAATCTTGATCCTCAGTCGTGGACAGAAAGGCACTATTCAAATCTTTATTGTCAATGCACAACGTGTGCAGTGAAACTGAATGCAGAGGGTGATGAGCGCAGCACAAAAAAAATCACAAGCTGCTCCATAACCCCACTGGAGGAAATTGCCAGATCCTGCTCTCAGCAGAGTGAGGAAAATCCTTAGGAGTGACTATCACCCAGGACAGCATTTCTTTATACTTCTACCATGGGCAAGAGGTATAGAAGCATAGCCAGCAGGACAAATAGGCTGAAAAACAGTTTCTATCCATGGTCTGTCAGACTTCTAAATGTAACAAAGCACCACAACTAGACTTTATATGATAGGCCTACAGTGCCAGTACAATGTGCAATATGTACATACTGGTGGAATAATATATATATGTGTGTGTGTATGTGAAAATGTATGCCTAGCCCCATATTTACTGGGTTTAGGGATTTTTTTATAAGTCTTGAGATGTATTTTGTGTACTTGTATGGTTGACCAACGGAGGCTCATTCAGTTCCACTGTACACATGTTGTGCATTGACAGTAAATGTTTGAATCTTTCATATAATGACTCTCTAGCTCAGCCTCCCCAAGTCTGGCACCTTATCTATATAGCTGCTCAGGCTGCATTGGGTGCTGGTTTGCTTCTGGGTCCAATTCAAGGTTTGGTTATGAGCTTTGAAGCCTATGCACAAAAGACCAGGTTACCTTGCACAGCCTCCTTCACACTATTGGCTCATTATCACCTGGTCAGGCATGCTGTGGACCCCATCAATTAAACAATTTCAGTTGACAGGGTCAAGGAGGAGAGCTTTCTCTTATCATCGCCCCCATCATTTGGAACATTCTCCCCTAGGGGCGAAGCAGGTCCCCACTTTCCTGGACTTCCGGAAATGTCTGAAGACCCAGTTTCCCAATTAGGTAGCTTGGGACCCAGAGATGCATGCAGTCATGGGGCTGGTTAATCTCTTGAAGCCTTTTAATTCTAAATTTTAAATATTTTGTGGGTTTTTTCTGTGTTTGAATCCAGAGTCACTTTATGAAGGAAATGAGCAGTTTCTAAATGGATAGATGCATGGATATAGATGGATGGATGTAGATGGATATAGAAATAATCTTCGTTTTTAGCCAGCTCTGCTGGTAGATGACAGCATTTAGCTCTCTTTCTTTCTTTCTGCATAACCAAACATCTGTAAAAGACAACAATGGTTTCATTTTTTCTGGACAGTTTCAGTATTTAATCTTGAAACTGGCAAGGAGTTTGAAAGGCTTAAATAGTTACATTACATTCTCATATACTAAAGTGCATTAGATTATTCCATCTGACAACTTGGCTGAAGCAATTGCCATGTTTAGCAAACGGTTAATTTGGCAAATTAAGGCTTCTATGCTACAAATGAAGGCTTCTAGTATTGATAACCATCACAAGACATGTTAAGTATACTGAGCCTGTCAACCTGTCAATTTTTGTGACAGGAAGAAAAGTGCCCTGGGGAGACTGTGGGATCTTTGGACTGATAATTTTAAAAGTTAATGATTTGAAAGCAGTTACAGTGTAAAAAACAAGAGTTACAAGGAAAGTTCCCCCCTCCCAAATCTATGAGTGAGGCAGGATTACAATATAATAGAAGCTTCATCTGGAAACTTTGCTATCAAACAGCTTTGTTTTCTTTAGGTTTGAAAGGAACAATTTTTAAAAAAAAATGCATAATGTTCCTAGGGAGTTAGTACAGTACAGATTTTATGGGCCTGTTTAGAAAACACTTGTTGAATAAGAGTGTAAATTTGATCAATAGCAATAGTTCCTTGTTTCCAGAAGGTGGCAATCATGTGGAGCCTATTCTACTATAGTGAACAGTAGCTATTCTACCACAGCAACAGAACGCACTGCAGTTAGATTAGTTGCCAAGTTCTCAACTCAGGGAGAGTATGGTAAAGACTGTAAATGAACCTTGCTTGATGGTGTGACAGCTGAATGACCCTTTATGTGCCAGGTTGCAATTCATAGTTTAACCAGATCATCGTAGTTGTGTGCAATGAAAATATCTACAAAATATCAATCATCCAAATTCAAATGCAAGCAGAGTGGATGCCTTGTACATATCAAGATGTACGTAGATAAGTTTCTTACAAACAACCAGCTTAATTTGTATGCTCCCCTCCCTGGTTTCCAAGAAGGAATATTCCTTGAATGTTTAAAATTCATTTCATATGCAGTTCCTTTATTTTGGGAGGCAGTAGGTAATAAAGCAACTAATAGACCTTATTTTTCAAAAATTAATTATTGGAAATAAGTCACAAACTGTGCAATGTGATAGTTTTTTCAAAGGAATACATTGCTGTTTAGTGAGACTGAAGCCCTAATCTTAAAGATTACATATTAGGAAGTTAAAATAGAAAGAAATCTCCCAATTAGAGATATTATACCACTGTCATACATTTAGACTATGATTTTAGCAAGTCACCGTGAGGCTTAGAACTTTTCCTTTCTTCTCAATTTACAGTATCAGACCAAAAATACAGCACTGTTGTGAAGACTATAGCAAGGAAAGATGTCTGAAGTACTCTGAAAACGTGAATTTGCCAAATAAATTAGAAATTTTCTTGCTTATAAATACATTAAACAAAGTTCACTAAGAAACACCTTATACGGATTTTGAATAAAAAAGAAAAGTTGCTTAAGTTTCTCTAACCATTTTGTCAATAAAATTTCTGTCTAGGGCAAATTCAGCAAGGGGACCAGTGCTGGAGATTCTGTGGCCCTCTATGTCATTATGCCATGTTACCATCGGCTGTACCTCGTGAAGGGCCACAGGTTTCCCACTCTTCAGTCAATCTTTTTATGTACAGTGTTAAGCAATCTTAATATAATCCAAAATAAAATTTAAACCTGGAACCATATGCATGTTGAGTTTTTCTTCCCAATGAATCTGCATAAAAAATGGAAGCAATCAAAAATATGACAGTGCAAGCAGTGCCTCTTGCTTTCCACCCTTATCATTCCTCAAAATGAGATATTAAAAGATGAAATCCAGACTATTAGGTGGCCCAGAAGTTTATTAGTAATATTTCTATATCTTTTATTTAGTTAAGGAATTCTATGGAATGATGCCTGTAGCAGACTAAAACCAAGAGAACATGAGGTCTAGTCCTGTCTCAGGCACAAACCCAGCTGGGTGATCTTGGGCCTGTCATTCTCTCTCAGCTCTAAGAAGAAAGCAAAGGTAAACCACTTCTGAAAAACCTTGCCAAGAAAACTGCAGGGACCTGTCAGGTAGTCTTCGAGAATCAGACCCAATTGATAGAAGGAAAAAAAATGTTGGATACACATTCTCACACACAAACACTCAAAGCAAACGTTCAAAGCGAAACAAGAAGATTCCTAATGTTGTTAAAAGAATAAAACCTTAACATTGACCTGGAGGCCAAAGTAGCTCTGAAATATTTGCAGTGCTCAGTTTGGAAGTGATACAGGAGGAAGCCTCTTTTTGCATATCCAATAAGTAGGTTTTAAAAATGCTAGTATGTGACCCTTAAAGGGACCTGTGTCCTGCCTAAAAGAGGAAGAACTGCTTTGGATAAGAAAGTTACAAACTGGCAAATTAGGTATATGGACAAATTGAAAAATACTGTAGTCATTCTTCCTTTAGCTATTGTAGCTGGTGAGTCCTCTCAACCAAATCCACCTATGGTTAAGGAAGAAGCACTATGTATAGCTAATCCTCAACTTACAACCACTCATTTAAACAACTGCTCAAAATTATGACTGCTGAAAATGACTTACAACCACTCCTTACACTTAGGACCATTGTTGCATCATATGAGCAAATCAGCATCCCAGAATCACATTATTTGCATTTGCAACTTTCCCAGGAATCCTTCAAAAAGAAAAGTCAATGGGAGAGGCTGACTTTGCTTAGTAACTACATGATTTCATTAACGACCATGGCAAAAAGAGACATAAACTCAGGCATAATTCACTTAACCATGATGTTTAGTGATGAAAGTTCTAGTTCCAATTGTAAGTCAAGGTATTTATGTCATACTAAGTCCACTACAATAAAAATCGGATATTTATTTTTGAGAATGTTTTGTGTTGCACAGATCTAAATGAAATGGCATGTTTGGCAATGACCAGGAAATAAATCATGATCAGGGAGAGAAAGTAGAGATTAAAAATATTTTCCCATCACAATAGAAAATGCAAATAATTGTTACAACATTTAACCATCTATCTGCTCTTTTAAGCAGTGTATAAATGTGGCTCTGTAGCACTCTGCAAATTTATTCATAATGGTATTGCCAAATTTAGTCAGATTACAGGTAAAAAAATAACCAACTGTTTGAATCTGAAGTGAGAAATGATTGGGACTTCCTTTTTCTAAAATATCTAAAAGGAAAAAAATTACAAGTAAAAATAGATCTTTGGCTTCTAAAATGAGACGTGGTTGGCTTTGAGGGGTGAGTTTCAAAATGATCAGAAAATAACATTTTTATAGTTACTCTCCTGAGGGCAGAAGATGCAGAAAATACAGCCTTTTATAAAAGTCAAAAGAACATTTCATTTCTGAATGGCGGATTTTGTTTCCACCAAGGATTTCAGAATTTCTTCACACATATAGAGAGCACGAGGGACATGGAAACAACCTGCAGAGAGAGAAAAAAGAAAGGGTTTATCTTATAATTAATATTTTAATTAATATTATATTATTAATATTTTAATTAAAAACCTCATATACCTGACCCCGTCTGGTTTTTGTATGTCCTCCAGAGCTCATTTCACCACTATAGTATTGCCAAAATAAACAAAACACTTTCCTCTTAGGGGAAGCATAAAATCAATGAAACTATAAACCTGTCAGAACAAAAAAGGCAGACCAGACCAAGAAATAATGCCATAAAGGTCATTGTAACAGCATAGTAACAGAACTTTGCAAGTCCGAATGTGCTTCCCCCATCCCACACTTCATCTTCAAATAAGCCTTGTCTAAAGGAGAGGCTTGTCTAAATTATTTTTTGGTCCAAGCTCAAACTCCTCTTTTCTGACTTGCCTTGGTAGCAGCTTTTCCTTTGATCTCTATGCTTTCTAAGCCCTAAAATTGTGTATAAACTTGTTTAATTTAAAATGTCGTCTACTCTCTCCTAAATTAAGGCAATTGCTCCTATATAGTTTATAGAATTGTTATGGATGACATAAATATTTATGGTAGCATAAAGTTAAATGTGGATTTCAAAAATCAAACATTCATCCAGGTCTGTAGAGAGAAAAAAGTATGGGAATGTTTTCTCCATGCATCCGTATATGAGATGCAGATGCCAACTACTCTATTCTTACAGCTCTCTCCCATTTCTTCCCTCAGGAGCAGCTAGAACTTTATTTTTCCTCATTACTATAATATTTTCTACAAATCACCAGAGTAGAAAAAGGTACAGGAACAGAGTTGGAGAAAAAACCTTGGAAGGTAAACATAGCAGGAAAACTAAGTAGAAGCATCAGGGACATTGATATGTTTTTGGAGTTTGCTTAGCTATTCATCTAACGCTTGCATTTTCTGTAACTCTCCTGATAATGATTGCTAGTTTTCCTATTGACTTCCTATAACTTGGTTTAACAGTCCTATCCTTTAATTACTCATTTCACTATAATATATTGTCTGCATTTATGATTAACATCAATGCTAGGTTTTTACTAAGAGCATGCTTTCCAAGACTATTTTGCTCCAATGTCCTGTTTGAACATTAAATGTGGGAAGCAAAATGGTACCTTCCCATTCAAGAGCAAGTGATGGTTCTTTAACTAACTGCTCTTGGTGTAACATGCACCAGGAGGAACAAGTATACCAGGGAAGGAGGGAGGGAGGGAGGGGTGAATGGAATCCCAAAAAGAGATATACCAGGCTAAGATTGTGTCTTGCTTGATGAACAATCTACAACAGCAGGACATTTCCATAAAGGAAGCACAAAGAGGAAATGAATTAGGACAGAAGATAATATCTGTACCTCAAGGATTGTGGAGTTCTTGGTGCTCTCTAAGCATGGTTATTTGCTTACAAGCACTTCATTATTCTACTAGGTAACATAAGTGCAAGTCTTGGTGCAAGTCTCAGCCCCTCTCCCCTCAACTTATATGCATGTGGGCTGTCTTACATATATTGCAGGGAAATGAGAAGTACTCTTGGTTAATTACTTTGTGCATTCAATGGTCGAGCTCATATTTTATTTTTATAGTTCTATGGTTGTGCTCACAAGGTATTTTATTTCTGCTGATTTCCCATTTACACAGCTACCGTTAGGCTAAAGCCCCTTTATTTATTTTATTTGTTTATTCTTTATTTATTTATTTTACCTTTAAATGGCCCTCCTTTGATTGTGAGAGCTACATTGCCTTCCTGGGTCAGATACCCAAACCATTCTCCCGCTACTGGATCACGGAACTAAGGAATAAACAAACATGATAGCGATTATATTAACATGGAACAACCAAAGAACAAGATAGAAGTGGACAACAGGATGCTGGACTAGGATAAAGGGGAACTAAAGTTCAGTGGACACCTAATGCAAGTAGTCCTTGATTTACAACCATTTTTAGTGAGCCTATGAAGTTACAATTGCACTGGAAAAAATGGCTGTTTTTTCACATTTACAACCATTGCCACATCCCCAAGGTTACATAATAAAAATCTGTATACTTGGCAACTAGCCTTTGTTTATTTTATTTATTTAATGTGTGTGTGTGTATAAATATGTATATATCTATGTATATCTGTATGTGGAAATGTATGTGGAAATGTGCCAGCCCAGGCATTTCCTGGGGTATCTGAATGTATTCTGTGTTTCTGTGTTTTGTGTGATTGTACTGATGGAGGCTCATTCAATTTCGCTGCACACATGTTGTGCACTGACAATAAAGAATTGAATTTATGACATTTGCATTATCCCAAAGTCATGTGCCTTTGTTGTACACTGAGAGCATATGCACCGAAGACAAATTCCTTGTGTGTCCAATCATACTTGGCCAATAAATAATTCTATTCTCCTATTCTACTATATTATTTTGTGATCTTCTGACAAGCAAAGTCAACAGCAAAGCCAGATTCACTCAACAACCATATTACTAACTTAACTGCAGTGATTCACTTAACAGTTGTGGCAAAGAAGGTAATAAAATGGGGGGAAATTCACTTAACAACTGTCTTGCATAGCCACAGGATTTTTGGACTCAATTGAAGTTGTAAGTCAAGGACTACTAGTATATTATCTAGGAACACTGTGAAGATCACATACAATTATTTCATATAGGCTGTCAATTGCAGACACAAGGGCACACAAATAGAATCCACTTTCAAAAATGATTGTTCCCCAACTCCTGCACTCTATATCATTTTTATTATTTTACATATAAAGAAATATTTGTTGTCTTTGTTTAACAGTGTAAGTTAAATGTGCACATCCGGTAAATAGTAGACATCTAAGTATTGTATCTTATGATTTATGATGAATGTATTTTACGATGATTATGATCAATCACTTGTTGCTTGTATATACATTAAGAACTTATGCACCGGAGACAAATTCCTTGCGTGTCCAATCACACTTGGCCAATAAAGAATTCTACTCTACTCTGTTTGTGATCAAGTAATAATATTGCTATGTTGCAAAAGGATTTGTTCTGTTACAAACAGCAACAGGATAATGAACTAGCATCCTGTTGTTGTCCCCAGTATCCATTTAAGAATCCTTCCAGAATTTATGAATACTAACCCTTCATGGTTCTTTGTGCTACGAGCAGGAAGGATGTGAAAAAGCATGAAACAGCACTGTCTGTATCAGGTTAAAGATAATAGAAGAAATTATGACAGGAATTGTCCAGCACAATCTGGAGGATTCCTAATAACTTCTAAGGTCTATACAAAACACATTTAAGCCTTCTAGTAACAAAAAAAATGGTGGTGAAAAACAAGCACACAATTTCTATTTTGATTATGAAGTTGTCATGGTGAAAACTAGACTAGCACGGGAGGAGTTCAAATTCCCACTAGTGATAGAATCTCACTGAGTAACAATGGCCCATCTACTCTCTTTCAGCTCAGTCAGCCTGAAAGAGGGAGTTGTTGTAGGGAAAACAGAGAAGAAAGTGCTTTGTGTGTTGTCAAAGAGCTCTGAAAAAAAAATAGGCTGTCTATACAGCTGAAAAAAATAAAGAAATAACATCTCATTTTTATCAAATACATTAGAGTGTTGACGTTTTTTCCCAGATACTAAGCAAGCAATCTATGCTCATACAAAACCATATTTAGTCCATCAAGGCTAACATTGCTTATGAAACATTAATAGCAATTTTCCAAGGATTCATTAAGTGTTTTTTTACTGCAGAACATTTTCGATCTCTGTTTCCCCATTTCTTTCCTTACTAACTGAAATACATATATTTCCCAAGGCTAAACAGTTTCCATGATTCCCAGCATTCAGTCCTCAAAGGTACCTTAGCAAAAGTGTAATTGGCCACCTGGTGAAATAGTTCCAAAAGCTCTTGGTCTTGAGTTTCAGCAAAACCCATCAGGAATGCAACCATGGCCTCTGTGTGTGGCCACCAAAGTTTCATTCTCCACTCTAGCTGCAAAAAAGGGCGAAAGAAAAAAAAAGAGTCCCTAATGTTTGAGGATGAGGTGGGATTTTCAGCTTTGTGGTAAAAATAAGACTTCATGGTCCATACCTGAGTGGGGCAGAAACCATCAACATCTTGGAAGGCGAAGAGTCCCCCATGTTCAGGATCCCAGCCTGAACGGAATGGCTGTTTCATGAATTTGTCCACTGCTTGGGACTGGAGGCCTGAGTTAAGCTGGCGCATGGCACAACGGAGCAAGAACCAGCCTGCTTCAATTGCATGACCTTAAGATGAAAATGAACAGGAAGGAACAAACCAAATCATTCAGAACATCTAGTTCCTAATTACAGTCAATTCAGAAATTGGTACTAGACAGACTGTGCCCTATTGGGTCATTTGTTTCAGACATATTTCCTTACCGAAACAGAAAGACCAAGAGCAGGCAAAAAAGCAGTGGGAGTAGGAGCAACTTCCAACTTCCTGCTAGCTTCCCCATTGAGTTTTCTTGGGGGAATCTGATCAGAAATTTCCTTTCCTTCCTCCTTTCCCTTCCCAGCAGGGAGATTAGTGGTGATGCTGGGTGGGAGAAGGATTGCGAGACGGGCCAGGAAACCTTCATGGAAAGTTGAAAATGAAGATCATGTGACAACAGTAGCCAGTAGCACTGAAGCAGCCACAACTTTTCCAAATTTCATTCCCTTTGGAATGAATTGATCCTGAATTTTGGATACATTCTGTAATTTAGCCCATTTGAGGTACCTTGGTCCAAAATGTGTTGCCCTATGGTGCAGCGTTTTGCCCATTTCAAGTTAAAGGTCAGGACAAGAATTTTAACGGTATATAATTTAAATGTTGCATATAACCTACAGAGTTTAGAACACTGGTTCTACACTACACTTCTTAATATCTCCATTAGCAGAAATATATTTTATGCCAATAATTATTATATTACCTAAGGTCATGTTTTTGAAGAATATGAATCATTTGCTAAAATTCTGCATATATTAAATTTTAAAAAATGTGATTTGTAAACTGTAATTATAGAGTAATGGTAAAACAAAAAAACATTGCTATATAAAGATCACAGCACAAAGAAAAATATCTGTCCAAGAAGCAATACCATTTTAGACAGCCCTGCTTTAGATTGAAAAAATAGTAGTTTGATGTTCTCTACGTAAAATAATTGCTTTACATGTATTTGCTATTTATAAAAGAATCCCTATCTAAAAACCCTGATGTTACTGACAGTTTATGAACAAATTGCTTGCAGATATATATACATATGCATGATTATATGAGAGAGATACTCTTCTCAACCTTGGATTCTCTGCTAGATTCTCTGGGAGCTTGAGGGTTCTGGGTAGTACCTTAGCTGTTCCTAGTACTGCATTTTTCTGGTCAGAGAACTCTGATGTTGTTCCTGGGATCTGTTGGGAGCATGGGTGTAAACTTGCAGCGTCACATTGATGTTACGTGATGTATCGCAATATTTTTCCCTTCACGGAGCTGAGCTGGGCATGGCTTGCGTGTGACACATATGGCCTGTGGACCGACAGTTTGACACTTCTTTCAGGCCTGGTACTTTTTCAGCTTCTTATACTCCTTCCTGATGTTGTTGTCACTTAGTAACATCTATCACTACTGCTATCTTCTGATCCTTGTCCAGTGTGTGTGTGTGTGTGTG
>JAEANM010027106.1:0-10607 GCA_017656035.1 Myanophis thanlyinensis | reverse complement strand
TTGAATTGACTTGAATTGAATTGAATACAGAGGGACCACCGAGAGCACCCTGGGCAGTTGCATCACCACCTGGTTTGGGAATTGCATTGTTTTGGATCATAAGACCCTACAGCAAATAGTGAGGATGGCAGAGAAGATCATTGGGGTTGCTCTTCCCTCAGCTATGGACATTTACACCATACGCTGCATCTCTAAAGCCAGAAATATTGTGGCTGACCACACACACCCCTCGTACACACTCTTCATTCTCCTGCCATCTGGAAAGAGGTATAGAAGCATCCAGACTGTGTAACAGTTTCTTTCCACAAGCCATAAGATTCCTCAACACAAAGAAACTGGAACTATAAATACTTGTGTATTTATATTTTTTTTCTAAGTTTATAGTTTTAGAGTTACGTGTAGTTCTGTGTCCTGCTTTTTTCTTTTCTTTTTATCTATGTTGTCTGTTGTAGCACCTTGGTCCTGGGGAAACATTGTTTCGTTTCACTGTGTATTGTACTGCATATTGTTGAAATGAAAATAAAGCCTACTTGACTTGATTTGACTTTACTTGACATAATTGGAGATAAGGACCTTTAAAAGAAAAGTCATGTATGTTGCTGGATGTACCATGAAATACTTTACCTGAGCCTATACAAAGAACTCAAATAATTTAAATGCTGATCATTATGCATATTTTAGTATTAGAAAAAACCAGAAGATTTGCTTCTATCACATTCTTAACTAACACAATATTTTATATCATTTAACTTTTTTTAATAGAATATTTTTTTTCTAGAACAACCACCCCATATCTATTTACTTCATACCTATTTACTTGTGTTATGATAATCAGCAACCTCAATCAAAATTCTAAGGATAGATTAGCATAGTTTCCTTAGAGTATGTAGTGTACAAAAGTGAGTATAATTCCAACTTCTAATGCAAAGCACTGAACTTTTGCTAAAATATTTGTGTCATTTGCAGATGACATTTGAGTCATGTGTTTCAAATGTATATTGCATTTATTCTTGTTCTTGCACATTGTAGAAAAGAACTGGTGAAATTTGGCAAAAGTATTTGCTTTAATGTCACACGTAACAAACTGCATTCATCTCTCTTACAGCACTGTTTAAAATATTAATACAGGAGTAATCGACTGTATCTTAAATTTGTGACATTATTAATGAAAATGGCAGGGCCCTCAAGAAAACATAAAGCGCTTTCAGCAGAATCATTTTGTATTAAAAATTATGAAATGCATAAATACAACTCAGCGATATCCTGATAAACATATTTCACTCATTTCCATAGGTCCAAAGAGCTATTTTTTTTGCTAGTGCAGCTGTTAAATTGCTACAGCATATGAACAGCATATTTTGCAAATAGATATGCAGTTTATTGTTTTAGTATGTGCATGCTCGATAGATTAAAAAATAATGAAAGAAGCAACTACAGAAAATTACATACAAAACTGATGACTCCAATCTAATAATAAAAAATAGAAAGAAGGAGTAATAACATAAATGAGGATAATTGTTGCAGTTTCAGTTTTCATTTAAAGATTATACAGTTTTTCTACCTTCCTCCATCTGGATAGCATGCCTCAAGAGGAACTATAGCAAATTAGTTCATGGCTGTGTAAGTTTCTGCTTCATTACCCAACACAGAGATAATTGTGGAAAGTTTGTGGAGTCTCTCTTCTCCATCCCAACCCTGTTATTAATCTTCCATGGAAAGTCCTCCCTCTTGGTGATCATCTTAATGCACCACAGGCTTATCTAGTATTTCATCTTTATTCAAGCTTTGTAATTGCTTTTAATGTTTCCAATCAATTAGCAAAATGAGTGACATCATCAGAGAATAAGATAATAGCTTAGGGAAAGTGAAAACAAAATGCAGAATTTATTCTTCTCCATTTTCACACTGTGCATGATGGTGGAAAACAAAATGTATTTCTATTGATTTCTGCCTCTGTACCACAGATATATTCCAGCTGCATCTCAAATAATTTATTTGTGCTTCACCTTTAGATAGAAATGTGGGAAATGTAGCTCTTTATTTTAGCTAAAGCTTTCCATTTTGCTCTACACATGCCTCCAGGAAAAATCCATAAAATGTATAAAAATTTAGGATTTAGTCCTGTTTAGGTGAGAAATTGCATGATGTATTATGGCTGATGGGGCAAAGAGGAGGAAAGGGAAATTTCATTGTTTTTATTATTGCATTACGGAGAAGGGCCTTACCTTAATTTGATTTTGAATCTTGCTGGTGCTGCTGCGTTGCTCCAAAATCATGGTTGCTTCCACTGCCAAAGCTACCATCTGAACGGATTACTATAATTGTCCCAGAGAAGCCAAGCTAGCAATTCTTGTTGCTTTGACTCAGTACTCTCAGCCCAATGAGCACCCAGTGTAGATTTATGGACAGGCAATAAGATCACCGCCAGATGACAGCCACAGAGGGGCTGAGGAAAAAATATTCCCTAGAATAGAGAGTAAAAAGAGGGTGAATTTTTAATGGGGGCTTTTTTGGGAGGGTTGTTAAAAGAAGAATGTGAGTTAAAGGAGGGAGATAAATAAATAAGGGTATAGATACTGGTATAGATACAGATACAGATATAATATAGATATAGCAATAGCACTAAAACTTATATATTGTCCCCTGGTGCTTTATAGCAGCTGTGGGCAGTTTGAAATGTCAGCAAATTGCCCCCCAATAATCTGGGTCCTCATTTTACCAATCTTGGAAGGCTGGAAGGCTGAGTCAATCTTGAACTGGTCAGGATCGAACTCCAGGTTGTGGGAAGAGTTAGCCTGCATTCTAACCACTGCATCACCAAGGGTCCAGATATAGACCTTTACATTCATGTATGGAGGAAATTCAGAAAAGTATAGCAAGTAGTGATAGACAAAAACGATGGATGGGAGACCTTGAGCTTGACATGACAGGAGAAGGGGAATCAATAATTTTGTGCCAATTCCCACTTTGACCTCAATGGATTCTTTCCCTAAACCATATTGCTTTGCATCTTGGTTTCAGGATTTTATTTATTAATGTTAGTTTTATCTATAATATTTTTTCAAGGAAGACTAAGCAGATCTGAGACCAATGAGGGAAATCTCTTATTTGAGATCTGGGTTTCAGGTGCTTCAGGAGCCACATATCCAAGCCTTGGGAGTGAAGGGGATTCTGCATAAGGCTTTTACTAGATGCCCAACTCACAGGTAGTGTAATGCGAGTAACAAGTTGAACTCATTCAGTAGTTGTTGGAATTAAACATCAGAATTCATCTGGTAGGTAGGAATTAACAACTTAGACAATGTCAATAGAAATTCAAGAATTTTATTAGGTAAAAAGGATAAATTTATAACTAGAGCATATAACTACTTATTAGAGGTTGACATTGAGGAAGAAATAATCAAAGGTCCAATGATAGCCTGGTAAAATATACAATTAGATGAATGGGAAATACTGTGGAGCAAAAACTGCAAATTAACATTGTTGATAAAGAAAACCTATATAAAATATTTTATTGGTGGCACTTGCAGGCCACAAGATTGGCAGAAATGTACCCAAATATGAGGCCAGAATGCTAGAAATGCAGATATAAGAGGGACCATACTATCATATGTGGTGGCAATGCTCAAAAGCTAATAGTTATTGGGAACAAGTAAGGAAATGGATATATGAGATAACAGCCAACAAATTGAGCTCAGACCAGAAACATTTATATTAGGAATGATTGACCCCAAATAAGAAAACACCTCCAACATATTATAACGATGGCAAGAATTGTATATGCACAAAACTAGAAGTTGGAGGATAGACCAACTATTGAGATGTTCATAGGTAAAATTCTAGATTGTGCAGAAATGGATAAATTAACACTGAACATGAAAGGGAAAGATGAGAAAGAATACTATGTGGTCTGGAATAAATTGCATATATGGATAGATCAAAAAAACCATAATGTATAAAAATGAATGTAAATAGTTTTATTGAATATAGGACACAGTATGGTTAAAATGTTTATTATCATGTAAATATTAATAAATACTAATAAAGAAATTAAAAAAAAGAAATCCAAGAACTCTAGACAAAGCATGTCTATGTTCACATGTATATGTGGGTATAACAACAGCAACAACATTTTTTTGAGTAGCTATAAGGCCATATCATATTATGAGTGTGCTTAAATATTGTATATCATGTATGTGTGTATCAAACCTCATATACAATGAATTTCTTTCCCCCTTTTCAAGAAATGGCTATTATCTGTTCTCTGTTTTTACAATGGTCGATTTTGCTCTTATTTTGTTTATCACTGAGTGAGAACTCTCCGACACACCCCACACACCCACAAGAGTGGGTGACTGATTAAGATGCCTGAGTACTTAACTTATTGGATCTAATTGGTTTCCAGGAGTTAATTGAAGATTTCCCCAGAAATGTGACAAACAACTTTTCTGTGATGCTTGTTGACTTCTGGAATGTGGAGATGCCGTGGGCTTTGGGAAAAATGGTCTCCAACTGCAGATCAGAATGCTCTTTGACTTACCAAAAAGCTCTTGCAGATGAAGCAGTAGAAGCAACAGCTAAAGCACCAGTAGGATAAGGTGAGCACAGGTATGTCCCAATGATAAGGTCTACACTATATCCTACACTATGATGATAACAGTTGTGAATTAAGATAAAATACTGCATATGGGGCTGTTCTTCAAAATCTAGAACCATAGATGGTATAAAATGCAGCAACCTGCATGCTGGAAAATGAAGGCCACTTCAACAGCATCACATCTATATTGTATGCGCCTCATTAGTTCCTAACAAGGTTCTGAGTACAATTCAATTTTATGATTATAAACTATGTTGTTATCTATTAAATTCTATATAACTTTGATCTAAGTTACCTAGAAGATCATTGGCATTCTTTCCAAGTGCAATCTATTCATTTTAGCATTTTTGAAGGGGTTTTAGCTTTTTTCTCTGCAAAACACTAAGAGGATGGGAACCAAGATTGAGGTTTTCTCAGTGGCAGCCAAATCCCCTTGGAATATGTAGTTCCTGAACATTCAGATGTTTTTTACTGTGTTAATTTTTCAGAAATGCATTTGAGTTCAACATATTTTGGTAGGGGCATGTAGTTTAGCAGTAGAATTTGGCAATGGCATCTAAGGAACAGCTCCTGGAAAATTTCTCCTCTAAGAGAAGAATGTATACTTGGTTAACCCGGAAGGAAACGAAAAAAAGAAGAAACAAAAGCATTCAGTTCGTATTACCTAAAAATATACAAGTGGAGATTGCAGGAAGGAATATTTAATCTATAGTACCTGAAAATAATCTAGCATTCTCTTGGAGCAATTGCAAGCTTTCATCAGACCTTGAAGAAAAATAAATAAAAGATCTAATGGTGACATCTCAACTGATGAGAGTGTCAGCATTCCAAGTAATGCACCCATTGAAAGTGTCAACTCTAAAGCAAACTTGGCTGAGGCCACTTTTGCGGGCTTTAGGATTGTCAGGGAGAGAATAAGGAATTATCAGATTATAAGGATGTTTTAAAAAAAAAAAGTAATCCTAAAGTGGACCACAATAATCAGAAGCAACAGCTGCATCTGCACCACTGAAACTCAGAAGTAGTTTTCAGCCCTAAATGGTGGTAACAGGATGAGAGCTTCCATGGGAAGAAGAAAGGATTCCTGAGAGAGTTGCAGACCTTAAAAAGAAACATCCCAGTAGTTTGTGATTTATTATGACAAGTTAAATTCAGGTGGTGGAGCAAAGTCACTGTGGGAAGGTAAATTCAAGTTTCCACATCTCAGGTCCCATCACTAAAAACCAAGATGGTTTTAGTCCACTTTCTCTTCATTTTTTTTAGTTCAGAACGATGCTAAATAGTAATTATTCCAGATACAGGGGAAATGGTTCCTGGACAGGATTGAAAATTATCTTGGAAGGCCTTATGTCCAAGAATCTCATCCATGGAAGTGAAGACATAGTTACAAATACAGCATATTTTCATAAAGCTCTGACTGGGTTAGCATCACATTCTGTAAAGTTGATACATTAACATTTTATTTCTCTAGAGCTTGAGGGAAGATTCAAGCCTACCACATCATCTATCAAAATAGACTAAAGGAAATAATGAGAATTAAAAACAGCATGAGCTACTATTTATGAATATGTAATACTACGTTCATATACAGGGTAGACTAAAGTCATATCAGCTCAGATTCATGGTCCATTTAACCTAATATCTAACTGTTGTTGATGCGAGATGCCTCATATTAAAACATTTAGAAGTAGGACAACCCAAGTTTAAAGTAAATCTTTTGTAGTTCACACAGTTATTCTGCCTTTTAAAAATATATAATTTCAATGAAAATCTAATGCTCCTTTCCTTTCTGTCATTACTGGTCATTTTTCTGGATTTAGTAAAAGTTCACCATTTGTAATTGTAGAAAGCATTTTTCAGGTTTGCGCATTAGTGTAAGAATTAAACTCTTTAGGAGAGAGTGGCAAAACTATTTCATTATTCTGAAAAGTCATCAAGTGAGTACAAAGCTTTGTAATTAAATTACTGCAACCTTCTGAACTTCAGACTTCTTCAGATTATATATCCATCCAGCTGTCTGATAATGTTCTTTTTCCTAATACCACATGCATAAATTATTATTTCTCAATAGGTCTTTTCATTCGCATACCAACAACCTTATCTTTTAAGAAATGTACGCTATATGGTATGCTGAATGGATAATTTTATACCAAATTCCATTAATAGAGGAACTAGGCTATGGAGGGCCCTATTGTCTTAAGGAATAGGATGATATGTTCTCAACTATTTATATTCCCAGGGTATGGGCAAGTATTTCAGTAGAATCCTTATAAAAAGATGCCATTCATGCCATCATTTAAATGTCCTTAATGCATGCGAAGGCATGTATGTTTCTATGTTTGTGTGTGTGCATACTCTTCCATCTGTATGGAATAGGATGTTCCTCTAGAACAGGGTGTCAAACTTGATTTCATTGAGAGCCACATAAGGGTTGTGTTTTATCTCTAGGGGCTGGGGTGGACATGGCCAGGATGGGTGTGGATAGCTCAACGTCACTTGTGTTGGGTGTG
The DNA here is from genome assembly GCA_017656035.1 of Myanophis thanlyinensis. Classification (NCBI taxonomy): domain Eukaryota; kingdom Metazoa; phylum Chordata; class Lepidosauria; order Squamata; family Homalopsidae; genus Myanophis; species Myanophis thanlyinensis. Next base: position 3,500 of record JAEANM010027106.1, on the reverse strand, counting down.
CCTGTGGATGCCCGAGCGCTCTGCCAGCGAAAACAGGCTCCTGGGCTCTGTTTTCAGCTGCCACAGTCTCTTGAAACCCTCTGCCAGTGAAAACAGAGCTTGGGCCATGCACAGCCCTCCTGAGCTCCATTTTTGCTAGCAGAGGGTTGCAGGAGGCTGTGGAAAATGGAGCTCAGGAGCCTGTTTTCTCTGGCAGAAGCACCACAAACTGGTCCTTCGCTATTTCCAGGGTGACCCTGTGGGCCAGATCTAAGTACCCCATGGGATGGATCCAGGCTCTGGGTTTTGAGTTTGACACCCCTTGTCCAAAACAAAAATTACATAGAGAATGCAGAATGACATGATACAATTTTGCAGCAAAATATCTAGTTTTGCCACCAGGACTCTGTCTTACAACTCTTCTACAATTGATATTTAAGATATAAGATCCATAAATCTTATAGAAAAAAAGAGGAAGGAATAAAATGAAACCTGAACTATCCTTTCCTGGCAGTGCTCAAGTGCATGACTGAATGTAAAGAACAGCTGAGAGGCAGCCATTAAGCACCCGATGACACTGATTTACAGAAGTTCATACTCAGTTTGTTGTCAAACTTTCTACACTTCACCCAGCAAATTCAGTCTGCAGTAATGAGAATCTTCATACTCCAGACAAATCCAGCAGTTGAAGGCCTCAGGCCACACATAGGTTCAACATGTGACAATAATTACAAATGACAGACATGCCAAATTTCAAATGCCAACACGGGAAATCCCATTGGGTACAAAAGTTAATATAACTTGGAATGCTTTTCTTGGAATATAGCCAGTGCTGAAAGTTTTTTTTAGCTAAAAAGCAATAATCTCACAGATATAATGTAGTTTTTATGCTGAATGTTTTCTAGTTCTTTCTTCAGATTTAAAATTGTTTGTCCTAAATCTAGAAAATGTTATAAATCATGGCTTTACGTGAAAAAAAAGCAGTGTTCCTTAATTTACATTTGCATTCACTTAAGTCCTATCCTTGTCCTATATCTTTCTTTGATTTCTCAAATTTCTAAAATGAGAGGGATATTATTCTTCCAAATTAATTATGGTTAAATCTTTGGGGGGGGGGTTTAGGTCAGTGATAGCATATATTTACATAACATACATTATGATTTTTTAAATCAGATATTTCAGATATTTCTTAACATTTCTTAATTTGATGAATCACACAGGATAAATACTTCCAATAATGTACAATGTTTGTTCTTTAGATGGTAAAAATAACATTTTCAGTCAAAGAAACCAGACATTTGCAAATATCCCATATCATAGTTTAAATAGTGTTTTATGGAACAATCAAGCATGCCAGCTACTGTCTCAAAGCAACTGAAACTGAGAAACTTCTTCAAGAAACTCTTTGAAAAGTAGGCTATCATCTGCAAGTATTTTAGAATTTTGACTTAATTTTCTTATTAACATGAGTCTTCCTGTTGCATTTGATTATTAAGAATTAAAATGAAGGAAACCTGTAGTTACATTTAATTAACAATTTAATTAAAATACACAATTAAAAAATAAAACTCAGTCACTGTTCATAATTAAGAAAAATGTCTGTGTCTTGCAGAAATTCAATTTGCTATTAGCAAGCCGCCAGTGTGTGAGTTGGATGGCCGTATTAATGTGTTTAATAAACAATATAATAAATAATAAGCAATATAATAAATATTAGAAATATGTTAGCCATAAATTTTGTGTCATTTTGGGTCCCACATTCACCTCACTTTCCAATGCTGCAGCCCTTCTGATGTATTTATTTATTTTCAAATTTTATATACCGCCCCCTTTCCCGAAGGACTCGGGGTGGTGTACAGTCAGTAAAAACACACAGATAAACAGTTTTAAAAAACCAATTAAAATTGAATTAAATTAAGGCCAACTAAATTTAAAATTTAAAAAAAAGTTTTAAAATTTAAAACAATTTAAAATGCATGCAAAATGATTGAGTTTCCTTGTAGCTATCTGGATTTTTCTATTTGATGTCCCCCAAAAGTCTTCTTGATAAAATGAAAGAATTACAAAATGGCTAGACACCAGTGAATTGTGATGGTGTGGAATTGAACACTTTCAAACATAAGTTTGCACTGTTTATTACTCAGACATGAAAAACAAAGTTGGAATGCTGTTGCTTTTATAGTTAACAAGGAATTGTGAATGCCAAAGAATACCAGAAATAAATCAATGTGTACTTAATTGTCTATAGAAAGACCTTTGATTGTGTTGATCATGTCAAGCTGTGGAATGTGCTTAGAAAAATGGAAATCCCAGAATGTCTTATTGTTCTCACTTGAAACTTATATACGGATCAGAAAACCACAGTACAGATAGCATGTGCCAAAACAGACTGGCTTCAGGTTGGCAAGGCATGAGATAAAACTGCATGTTCTCCTCTTATTTGTTGAATCCTTATGCTGATTATATACTAAGGAAGGTTGGATGGGAGGATGAGCATGGTTTTAAAATTGGTGGAAGAAACATCAATAACCTGTACCAATTATTGAAGACATTACACTAATAGTTGAAAACGCAAAAGATTTGCAGGCTCTACTAATAAAAGTCAAGAAAAATGGGATGAAAATATAGAGAAAACCAAACTAATGATAACAGATATAAGTTTTGAATTAATAATGAAGACATTAAAGCAGTAGATAACAGTACCTTTTAGGATCAACCATCAATAGTAAAGAACAAGCAGTCAAGAAACACACAGCAGATTCACTCTTAGTAGGGCAATCATGAATGCCTTGGGAAAAAATTTCAAATGTCATGCATATTCTATTATTAAATGATATGCCTATTCTGTAAAGTTCTGAAGTGTGCAAGCCATGATTTTTTCCTGTGACACTTAAGAAAATGCAGGTTGGACTTTGAAGTTGCAAGATAGGAAAAATATTGAGACCTTTGAACTTTGGTGTCAGAGAAGACTCATGAGAACCTTGTGGTCAGCTAAAAAAAAAATCCACCTAGAATTCTCATTCGAGGCACAAATGATCAGGTTCAAGTTTTCCTACTTCAGACCATTACACAAGTTCCAGCTCACTAGAGAAGGTGCTGTACTTTTACTGGGAATGGTCAAAGGAGAGAGAAAAGAGGATGACCAGAAGAAAAAAAGATATAATGGCAATGGGTGCACCGTTGGAAGACTAGAAGGGCAAGGTTATAAACAAGTCTTTTGGGAGGAAATTTATTTATGTGATCACTAAGAGTCAGCATCAACCTGATGGCACATTATGAATCAATTTAAAAAGTCTTACCATAAGCTCCAGCTAGCCCTTTGGCTGATGACTAACTGCGCATGTGCGAGGAAGATGGCGGTCGCGTTTTCTATCTCCGCGTTTTTCGCTCCGCTTGATGGTGGACTCTGCTGAATATACTCACCATTTGATTGCTGACTGCTGGCTGCTGGCGTTGCCGATGGTTTGGAGGTCTGGTTGTGTCCATCTGCCAGACCGGATTGTGAGCGATGGCGGCGGAGG
>JAEANM010027105.1:0-10607 GCA_017656035.1 Myanophis thanlyinensis | reverse complement strand
AGCCTACAGTATATACGGAAATTCTCCATTGCATTGACCTCCAGAAGGGAAACACGCACGATGTGTAAAGGGGTCCCCAAAAATGCTTAACACCCTTTGTCCATCTTGTGGGCTTTTACCTGAGGCCAGATTAACAGCTACTCTGAGGATTTTTCTAAAGGTTGGAACCAAACTCACCTAGAGAAGATTTCCTTCTCCCTGTCATGGAGACTAGGGTAGGACTGTTTGTTCGTTTTTCTTGTTGATTATGGTGGCATATGAAAACAGGTGAAAGAAGCAGATAATTTGTCAATTTGATGAATTTAGATAGAAGATTTTGCTTTTTTTTTTAAAGAGGTATTTTGCATTGTGCTTGCTATTTCCAAAAAGCAGCTTTTCATGACCAACAACATAATACTTCCTTTCTTAAAATTTATATTTGCTTGTTTCTTTGGCAATCAACTTCAAGATTGCCTTTGTTTATCAGAAGGCACTGAAAGATGCATTCTCTAGTCCTTTTCCTCCTAGTGAGGAAAAAAAAAAGATTTCTAGAAACTTAACCCAAAGTTAAAGGATCCCAGAGTAGGAGGGGGCGTCCATCCTTCCTGTAGTAGAGGAAGCAGATTTTGGCACCTCTTTCTGATATGGTGTGTGTGTGTGTGGCGGGCCTGGAAGGCCACGGGGTATCGGTTTTAAAGACGGCTGCGTGTGCAGCTCCTAGGACATATTAATGAAGCAGAGATTAGTACCATGTGACCCAGTCACGGTGTTGCCAGGCAAGCCAAGCTAACGAGGCTAAGCAGAAGCATATTTTTGGTTCCCGAAATTACATCTTAGTGATAGCTGATGTCAGAAGAGAGTAATTATCATCCCCGGCTTGAGATGGTTTTGCAGTGATCCTGGGCCATGGACCTCGGCTTCTGAAAGACCAGATGCTGACGGGGAAGAAATCATCAGGCTAGAGAAGAAGCGAGAATTCCCAACTTCAAATGTCCGATGCTCTTTTACCTGCTTGTCAGGGTAGATAAAAATCAAGGGTGTTTTTTTTTTAAATTAAAAAAATCAGACTTTTTTTATTTAAATCAGATTTTTTTAAATTTAAATTGGATTTTTTTTTTATTTTTATCAAATTTATTTTAATAAAATGCTTTTGGAGTAAAAAATCCGTCTAAAGATAGTTTTCTATTTAACATACATTAATAATTTAGTCAGTTTGAAATGGAGCTTAGTGATGTAGCCTAAGACTGTATATTCTGCAATATTGGGACTGTCAGTGAGTTAACAGCGGGTCAGAGATGACAGTTGCTCTTTAAAAAATTAAGATTTAAATCGAGTTGATTTAAGTCAAATCCACCCTGCTGCTTGTTATCCTGATGGTGATGAAACTCTAAGCCATGTTTCTCCACCTCGGCAGCTTTAAGATGGCTGGACTTCAGCTCCCAGAATTCTCCAGCCAGCATGGGGAATTCTGGGAACTGAAGTCCATACATCTTAAAGCTTCTAAAATGGAGTCACAACTGCTCTAAGGAAAGTTGGTGATAAGAGTTCCCTGAGATAAGGATAATAAGCTTAAGCAACTACGGGTAGTCCTTGACTGACAACCAAAATGTTTGTTGCTAAGTGAGACATTTAGTGAATTCTGCCCCATTTTATGACTTCCCTTGCTCACATTTATTAAGTGAATCATTGCAGTGGTTAAATTAACAACATTGTTGTTAAGTGAATCCAGCTTCTCCTTGGACATCGCTTGTCAGAGGGTTGCAAAAGGTGGTTCACGTGACCTTGGGACACTACAGTCATAAATATGAACCAGTTGCCAAGCATCCTAATCTAAATCATGTGACCATGGGGATGCTGCAATGGTCATAAGTGTGAAAAACGGCCCTAAGTCACTTTTTTCAGTGCCGTTGTAAATTTGAATGGACACTCCGCAAACTGTTGTAAGTTAAAAACGATCTGTACTTCGTACACCTGTGCTCTCTTTCTCTTCTGCCATCAAAAGGATTCAAAGAAGAGCATCTGGAACTGGCCTCTGGCCTTTTGAGGTTCCTCATGACGCAGGTTGCAGAGAAATCGGATTGGGTGATTTCTCCACATTTCTCTACGGGTAGCCGATTTTTTTTCCTCCTAGTAGTTTCTCAAGGGCGGAGTTCCCCCTTTGCAATAACAGAAGGCCTCTGGGAACATCCCTCCTGTCTCAAGTTGTCCCACTGGGATTTAGAGGAAAATCAAGTGCAGGCTGCAGGCAGCTAGAGAGAGGATTTTTTGATGAGAAAAAAGGTAAATTCGCATCATCCTTAGATCAGAGTAGATCAGAGTTTGAAAAAGAACCCAGAATTTTAACGGGCAAAAGACAAAAACTATGGAAACAAACAAGGAATACAGTAAATATGATGGAAACCAAGAATTGTTTGCAAGGATAGAAAGGGACAAAAGGGTACAATAGAGTGAATGACATCATGGAAATTAATTTTAGCCATGCTTCCTTTTTATTTCTTTTGCTTGCTGTTTCTGAACTCCCTTTGCATGATATTGCTGACTTTAAAAGGTGACTTTTAGCCAAGGCTCCCCTGGAGCCACCATGAAATTTGTTTGCGTGGCACCTGTCCCTCTCGTGCTCCTTTTGCTCTCCTTCCAATCGGTACCCACCAGACTTTCTTCCAGCCCCCAACTGGTTTCAACGCCCAACCCATCTACACCCTCAGAAGCTGCCTTAGATGCTGTCACAACAAATGCTATTTTAATATTCAGTGTTATTTGATGGTCCCAGCCTCTGTGCCATTGTTTCTCAACTCTGGCAGCTTTAAGTTCCCAGAATTCCCCAGCCAGCCAGAGGAATTTTGTTAGCTGATCCACACATCTTTAATCTGCCAAGGTTGGGAAACACTCCTGTACACACTGCCTCCCATGGCATTTTTTAGAAGACTCGGGAAGAATAGCAAAGGATGGCTTTTTTTCTTTCTGGGGAAGGAGGCATAATTTGAACAGATTGAAAGAAATACTTTCAGCCCAGTAGCTTTTTTGAATATAGTTACACTGCTTGAACACTGGAGTTTTCTTTCCTAATCCTTTTTGGCCGCTTCTTATTTTTTGTTTTATTAATTTAATATAGGCTAGTTTTAATGTTTGTAAGCCACCCAAAGTCATCTCTTATGAGACAGGTGGCACATAATTGTAAATCAATCCATCAATCCATCAATCCAAGACTTCTTTTGGATCGGAGCCCTTTATCAGCTGCCCAAATGCTGGTCTCCATGTGCTGGGAAAATCCAGGCCAGCTTTTCTGGGCGGCCAATTAGCACTGGCGCCTTTCTGAATGGGAGAGGGGAGAAGGGAGGCGCAATGGCAAAAGGCAGAGGTTTGTCTTTGGGGAGCTGCGAGGTAGTTACAGATGCATGGGCAGAGTGTTGTAGGTGAGCGTAAGTGTCTCCATTGATAAGCAATGAGTCCATCTAACTTGGCTGTCTCTGTACTGGCTCCCAGCAAAGTTTCAGGTGAAATTTGTTCTAAATTCTTCCAAAGATGCTAAAAATCAGACTTGGGGCCATTTATTTATGTCCTTGCAAGTTTGCAGGAGGTATTTTGTATATAGCCTTTCTCAGAGACTGCAAATATACGAATTAGGCCATTTGACTTTCTAACTTTGGTGGGCATTCTCCTTTCCAGGTATATTTCACTTTACTGAGGCAGGTGGGGATTGAACTAAATGGTTTTTGCCATATCACTGCTTTCACCCACTTGGCAACAAATATTTTCTGGCACTCTTCTATATTTGGAGAGTTGCCTCCTTCTTAATTGTGGCCTGGGTAAACCCTCACCGATCAAGAACGAACATGCAATGGCTGATATGTATCACAATGTTGTCTCTGAAATGGCATCAGCATCGAATGTCAGTCAATTACGTAAATGAAAACTGTTCATTATGTTACAGAAGTTGTTACAGAAGTAAAGATATGTTAAGCAAAGAAGAAAGTCTTTTTTTGCAAGGATTTTTGAGAATTTTGGGCAAGAAGAATTTGGGGGTATGGGAACACTGCTAAAAAAACTGTTAAAGTTTCATACATTTTGATTTCAAAATATGTCCTTATAATCATGTGAATCAGTCTGGATATTTCTTTGTGGGCCATTCTTCTCTGAGGCCTGTTTCATTCTAAGAACTCCATAATTTCCCCCCCAAATTGGGGCTGTTTTTCATGGGCAGAGGGGGCTTTTCTTAACTCTCCCTCCCAACATACAAAGTATTGGATGTAGCTTCAGTCTTACAGCTTTTTAAAGCTGGAAGCTGTGTTTTAAGATTATTATTATTTATTTAAATGTATTGGCCACTAAATCCCTCCCCCCCCAAAATACATTTGTTTTAAGCTAAAGTCCCAGCACCAACAAATCTGAGATCTGCTTGTGATTCTGTTGTAGGGATTTGGGGCAGTGTTTCCATTCCTCAAATAGAATGTGGACTTGCGTTGGATGGCTAGTTCAATTCTCTCAATGGCTGGTTTGAATCTTTTGAAAATTTTAGAAACCAAACAAAAAGATTTTGACAGCCGAGCAGAGAAGTTTAGCTGGGCTATCACAGAAAACAAAACTTGGTAGAAGTATGAGAAAGAGAATACCCTCTTTGTGTACCCCCCTTAACATTTTGTGGGAGAGCCCAAGACAGTGGTGGCAAACCTTTTATTTACCGAGTGCTGAAAAGTACGCGCTTTGCACGTGCCATCCACACTTGCATGTCGTTCCCCCACGTGTGTTGCATGTGCAACCACATCCCCTGCACATGCATGCAGCTTTTGCACATGCAGTGCCCGCTCACTGCGCACAGGCACTTACGTGCACATCAGCAATCGCGTGTGCATGCGCAGGAGAGCTCCGAAGACCAGCTGGATTTCTGCTGCAATTGTGCGCATGCACAGCAGAGGCCTGAAGACCAGCTGGGTCTCTGCAATCGCGCATGTGTGCATAAACAATCACATATGCATGCTCAGCTGGAGATAAGTTGGCCCAGAAAGATGGCTCTGCATGTCACCTGTGGTACCCATGCCATAGCTTCGCTATCATGGGCCTAAGAGCTATAATGGGTGGGAACAGTGGTTAATGGGCAGGTCTAGGTAAAGCCAGTATTTACCAAGGTTTTGAGATTTGGTTTGAATTTTCTTTTTCCAATAGCCATAATAAAGTCTAACGCTACAATTTTTGCCTGTGTCCTGCCTCAAATTGTGGTGGCACTTGTTGCCTCGTAGGCCCAAAAGAAAGAAATCTCTCCAGTTTGGAGACATTCATTGCTGCCCTGCGTTGAGAGGTGTTTTCACAGATAACGTGCACAAAATGTTCCAAAATATTCTAACTCTTTCTTTCCTCCTGTTTGTTTTGCAGGTATTCCTTTGGTAAGTGAATATAACTCAGAGCATCACAAATAGTTGTTTTTTTCAATGCACTTTTCGGGTATGTAATATTTTTAAATTACTCTATTTTTTTCCCTTCCTTTCTAGAGAGAGGTGTGCCTTGTGCCTTAAAGGCCCTAGTTCAGTGGTGGCAAACCTTTTATGTCACCATGTGCTGGCTTGCGTGCCGGAAGGGCAGGCAAAATCATTCTATGAACAACACGCAACCCCGCTGGGTCCTCGCCCTGTTCCTGTGTAACAATGTGCTCTGGCCATCTGGCTTTCGCACGTGTGGGACCACTGAAACCTGGAAGCGCAGCGTCCCAGTGTGCATGCATGCTCCGAGAGCTGTCTGTCTAGGCTTCTCGTTCATGGCGCACATGCGGTGTGACAAACAGCTGGCTGGCGCACATGCGCACACCGGAAACCAGACATTCGGCTCTCAGAGCACGTGTACATGCTGAGACAGCTCCTGGGTTTTGGTGCTCCCTCACATGCAAAAGCCAGCTGGCTAGCGCGCATTGGTGCGCAGGAACAGAACAAAGAGCCAGCGGGACTGCATGAGGCTCATGGGGTGGTTTTGCGTGCCGCTTCCAGCACACATTCCATAGGTTTGCCACCACAGCCCTAGTTCTTTATGCTTGTCTCCAAGTATTGCTACAGCAGGCTCCTTCAGACTGTGTTCCATGAGAACCTGAAAGGTTCCGCATGACTTTAACAAAAAATAAACAAAAAAAATCACTCAGATGCAGACACTTTGCTAACATCAGAGCTCTTTGCCTCTTGACCAGAGGTTATGAGAATTTGGTTTCTCTTTTATAACTAGCAGAATTCCATGGCCTGAAAAAGTTTGAAAACTTCTGCCCTGGGGTGCTTATCTCTCTGCTTCCCTTTAATCTCTCTGCTCCGGGCTTTGCCATTCGCTCTGTGGCACCTGAAGCCAATTTGGAAAAGCCAGAGAAAATTTGGGTCCCGATTTCAGGCAGAACCATCACGTTGAGTTTAAAATTTCAGAAAAAAATAGATGTTCTCAAAAGCCCCTTGCTTCTCTCCCAGAACACCCCTCCATGGTATGGATCTCAAACCAAAGAAAGAGCCCAAATCCTAGTATGATTCAATTGCTTATTTGTGCCCTATGACTATCATTAAGTGTTGTATCTTATGATTCTTGACAAATGTACCCTTTCCTTTTATGTACACTGAGAGCATATGCACCAAAGACAATTTCCTTGTGTGTCCAAACACATTTGGCCATTAAATAATTCTATCTATCTAAATAAGCTCCCTGCAGAGACACAGCCAATGTGGCAATCCCTTCCTTACCTGCAAGGTTAGCTACACGCAGGTGTCTTTCTAAGAGATGTGTGCTCTTTTCATTACTAGGAGTGTCTACAGGGAAAGAGGGGGCCAAGATCTACAATGCTATCTATGTTTTTAAAAGCATCCAATTTTAGAGCTGTATCCAAGTATCCTTGACTTATGACCACAATGGAGCCCAAAATTTCTGTTGTTTAAGATCTCATTGGCTTGTGGATTTAAGCCCATGGTTCCCAACCTCTTGAGATTGGTGGGCGTATCTGCAATTCAAAGGCATCTCGCAGAGGAAAGGACATGGGTTATCTATCACATGCTCCTATTTACCCAAAGGGAATACAAGTGGCACTCTATTCCCTCCCCATCTTTAGATTTTTCCAAACGCTTCCTAGCACCTGGGCGTAACTTTTTCCCAGTATTTTCCCAGCCACAGGTATCCGGTAAAAGCCACAACAATGCCATGTGTGTCATGATGTCCTAGTTACTAGGACCTAGTACAAACGACACTACATCACATACTAGCCTCCTGTTCAAAACAAATAATAAAATACTGTAAGCAGGAAAGTGAAAGTTGGATACAGGTAATCCTCGACTCATGACCACAATTGAGCCCCAAAATTTCTGTTAAGTGAGACATTTGTTTGCCTCATTTTATGACCTTTCTTGCCATGCTGGTTAAGTAAATCACTGCAGCTGATAACCCAGGTGTTCAGTGAATCTGGTTTCACTGTTAACTTCGCTTGTCAAAAAGTTGAAATAGGGATGGCATGACCTTGGGATACAGCCACAGTCATAAACGGTCGCAAGTGGGGAAAATGATCGTGTGATCCTGGAGATGCTACAACGGTCGCAAGTGGGGAAAATGGTCATAACTTTGAACGTCACTAAATGAAGTGTTGTAAATTTGAGGATTACTTGTACCCCTTGCTCTGTCCTGCCAACTTTGGAAGAAGTAAACCGGAACCCATGGAAGTTAATTTTTTAGGTAGCCTTTAAAGGAAGCACTCCTCAAGGGGAAGGGGTCAAAAATTGGTTGTCATTGTTTAAAAAATGGAGGGGGCTGAAAACCATTTTTAACAGGACCCCCAGTCTCAACTGGACTACCAAAAGAGGTGATGCTTGGTCCAGCTCCTGAGATTTTGTGGAGGGACAAAATCAGGGGTGACGTAGTGTGTGAAAATGTACTGGTAGTCCTTGACATATGGCCACAATTGGGACCAGGATTCCCCCAGGGCAGTTGTTAAATGAGTTGCCTCTAAGTTTATGATTTTTTTTGCCATGGTTGTTGAATGAATCATTGCATTGAATCCTGTGGTCATTAAGTGAATCCCAGTGACTTTTGCTTGTTAGGAACCAGCTGGGAAAGTCTTGAATGGTGACCAGGTGCTGTAACCATTATAAATACACACCAGTTGCCAAGTGCCTAAAGTTTGATCACATGACAGTGGGAATCCTAAATGGTGAGGACTGGTCATAAGTTACTGTTTTCCATGCCAATATACCTTTGAACAATCGTTCAACAAAGAGTTATAAGTCAAAGACTGCCAATATTTTACCTCCCCAGCCAGTCTCCAAGCCTCAAAACTTTTTATAGCCTCATTTCTGTCAATTTCTTTTTCTAAAACATTCCAATCCCAAATAAATCTAATTGGATCTGCTTCCTTGAGTGTGACCTGAAATGAACTCAGAAAAAAACAGGTTTGTATCCCGCTCTTCCTATCCAAATTCTTTCCATTCTGATCAGACATACGGATTTTTAACATATGGTTAGAACCAACGGAGTGGTTTTTCCTTTTGAACTCATGATATGTTGTCTTCTTGATTGTTTTATTATTTGTTTTTGCATTGCACGCAGATCGTGTCTCTGAGCCCTTCCTCATATATGTGAAAGGCAGGGGAGACTCGGTCTGTCCTATTTTTTTTTTCAATGCAAGCATTCTTGGTCATTATTATTTTTGCAGTGCACACAGAGTATATTTATTTGTTTATTAGAATTTGTCAAACAATATTGAAAACACGAATACAAGAATAAAAAAGAATAAGAAAACACAGAATAAAATACAACGACAGGGACAATAGGCACATTTGTGCACTTATGCACACCCCCTTTACTGACCACTGAGGTATGATGTAAGGTCCATGGAAGTCAATTTGTGACTGAAACTGTGAGAATTTATAGCTGAAACAACTGAGTCAGGCAGAGCATTCCAGACTCTGACAACTCTATTACAAAAGTCATATTTTTACAGTCCAGTTTGGAATGATTTACATTGAGTTTAAAAGGGTTGTAGTGTGCGTATTATTGACATTAAAAAACAAAAAAAAAGTCGTTTACAGGTAAAACATTACAGCGTATAATTTTATATGCAATTCCTAGGTCAGACCGCAAGCGGCGCAGTTCTAAGTCCTATCTCTGAGCCCTTCCTCATATATGTGGTATGGTGGCTTCTTCAGGCTTGTGACAGCAAAAGGCTGGGTCTGTCCTGTTTTTTTTCCCAATGCAAGCATTCTTGGTTATTATTTTTGCACTGCACACAGAGCATATCTCTGAGTCTTCCTCATTTATGTGGTACCGTGGCTTCTTCAGGCTTGTGTCAGCCAGATGAGTTGGTCGAAAGACATGGCGGAAGAGGTGGGAGGCCAATGCATCTGGAGCAGTAAAGACTCCTCTAAAGAGCTTTGTTGACCCTTCTAAGGAAGGCTGAGCGCCAAAGAATTGAGGCCTTTGAACAATGGTGCTGGCGAAGACTCCTTCGAGTCCTTTGGACTGCAAGGTGATCAAACTGGTCAGTCCTAGAAGAGGTCAACCTTGACTGCTCTTTAGAAGGCCAGATCCTGAAGATGAAACTCAGATACTTTGGCCACCTAATGAGAAGGAAGGACGCACTGGAGAAGAGTCTAATGTTGGGAACGATGGAGGGCCAAAGAAGAAGAAGGGGACGGCAGAGAAGGAGGGGGCTGGATGGAGTCACTGAAGCCGTCAGCCTGAGCTTAAATGGACTCCGGGGGATGGCAGAGGACAGGAAGGCCTGGAGGGACATTGTCCATGGGGTTGCATGGGTTGGACACGACTTTGCAACTAACAACAACAACAAAGAAGAAAAGATCTGGGCTCCAATTCTTACTTAGCTAAAAAGAGGGCAATATTTTTCCCTCCTTTATTCTTTCTCTTTTTTTGTTTGGACATAGCTCCTGAATTGGGATTAATCAAATGGAAAAGACCACGAGCTGCTTAGTTTTATTTATTTATTTGCTGAGGAATGCCGGAAACCCACAATACAGTATTTTTTTGTTGTTGTCGTCTGTTTGTTGTTATCCAAAAGCATTTAAATATTGCTGAGTTTTGCAAAATCCCACTCCAGACTTAGTAGCTTTTACTTCAAAGAATTGTCTTTATAGTTCCTGCAGTGATCTTTTGTATGTGCCAAAGGCTTCCTGTCCTTCCCGCCCCTCATGTAAAAAAAAGGGGGGGAGAGCCTGGGGGTTGGCTCTCACTTCAAACCAAAAGTGCCATTATAAATAACATCTTTAAAACTTTCATAATGAAAAAAAAATCTTAAGATAGAGAGATGCACATGCACACCAGGGCATAAAACAATAAGGCATGCCACAAAAATAATAATTAGTTGATGAGTTTGCCATGGAAGTGCTGCTAATTTTGTGGGGAAAAAAACCAAGATGGAAATGTGATTGAAGTCCCATATTTTTTTTAATGTGCACAGAACTCCTGTTAAGACCCAACCTGAAAATAAGGAGAAATTTCCTAAAGGTGAGAATTAGGGTTAGGGTTAGTCTCCCTGAGTTGTGGATGCTCCATCACTGGAGATATTTAAGAAGAGACTATACCATATAGCAGGGGTAGGGAATTCCAATTCCAATTCCAAATTTTATTGGTCACATACACAATCATACATGGGTACGATATGCAGTGAAATGCTT
>JAEANM010027104.1:0-10607 GCA_017656035.1 Myanophis thanlyinensis | reverse complement strand
TTCTAGTCTAGTCTAGTCTAGTCTAGTCTATCCTATTGTGTCCTAGTATGATTTGACTGCTTATTTGTAACCCATGACTGTCACTAAGTATTGTATCTTGTGATTCCTGCCCTATATACGTTTCCTTTAATGTACACTGAGAGTCTATGCACCGAAGACAACTTCCTTGGATGCCCAACCACACTTGGCCCATAAAGAATTCGATTTCTAAAAGGCGGAGCGACTCGGCCGAGCCATCCCGCCCGGCGACGGTGCCTGCTGCGAGCCGAGCTGAGCCCCCGCCTTCCCCGCGAGGCCCCACCCTCCGACTCTCCTGCCTGCCTTCCTCCTCCTCCCTCCGTCCCGGCCCGCCACACAAGATGCCCTTCGTGGAGCTGGAGACCAACGTGCCGGCGGCGCAGCTGCCCCGCGACCTGCCCGCCCGCCTGGGCGCCGCCGCTGCCGCCATCCTGGACAAACCGGAGGAGGTGCGCGGGGTGGAGGGGGAGAAGCGCTGGGGAGGGGGTCGGAGGGGAAGGGCTGGGGAGGGCTGAGGAGGGGTCGGGGAGGAAAGGAGGGGGAGGGGGTCGGGGGAAGGACTGGGGAGATGGGGGGGTGAAAGGCTGGGGGCTCGCGGGAGGGAGGGAGGGCTGGGGGGAAATCAGGGGAGGGGGGTCCGTGGGGCCGCCCCCTCCCTCCCTCGCTGCGTCCCCGGCTGACCCTCCCGCTTCCCCGCAGCGAGTGGCGGCGACGGTGAAGGGCGAGCTGGCGCTCTCCATGGGCGGCTCGGCGGCGCCGGGCGCGCTGCTCTCGGTCTGGGCGGTGGGCGCGGTGGGCTCGGCCGAGCAGAACCGGACGCACAGCGCGCGCTTCGCCGAGTTCCTGGCCCGCGAGCTGGCGCTGGACGCCGACAGGTGAACCCGGGAGGGCGAGGGTCGGCCGTGGGTGGTGGTGGTGGTGGTCTCTGCGGCCCTGACCCCGCGCTCTTTCCCGCAGGATCCTGATCCGCTTCCACCCGCTGGAGTCGTGGCAGGTGGGCAAGAAGGGGACGGTGATGACCTTCCTGTGAGAGGCGCCCCCTCCCCGGCAATAAAAGCGCCGCGCCCGCCGCCTCCGCCTCCGCCTCTTCCTCGGGGCCGGCCGGGAGGGAGCGGGGAGGGCGCCCGGCCTCTCGCGGCCCCTTTGCCCGGCGGGGGAGCAGCAGAGGCGCCGGCGCCGCCCTTGGTTCTGGCCTGGGAGCTCGGAGTCTCCCTGGGCGCCTTCCAGCCGGGGAAAGGGAAGGAGGGAGGGTCCCCGGCCTCTCCCCGCCTTTCCCCGGGGGACCCTCCAGCCGTGGCCGTGGCTGAGGGTGGGTGGGTGGGGGTGGGTGGAAGGAAGGCGCCCCGGGCCCAGCCGGCTTTCCCGTCAGATGGAAGAAGGTGAGGCCTGCTGGCCCTGTAGACGCCTGGGCATTGTCCCAGAGACACCTGCGGGGGTTTGGGACCCCCGTTTCAAGTCGTCCCGCCCCGCTTCGACAGCTGGCCTTCGTGGGGAGGGGAGGGGGATTCCTGGGGGGGGTCAGACAGCCTTTGCGCCCCTTGGACCCCCCAGCCTTGTTCTTGGTTCAGCCCCAAAGAGGTCCCCCCCCCTCTCTATATATATACATGTGTGTATGTGTGTATGTACACACACACACACACACACAGCCAGGTGTGCAGACCAATTGCAGCTGTGATCCTGAGGAGGGGTGGGGGTCTCCCGCACAGCCCCTTCCCCTCAGCCTTTGCCCTCTCCAGCAAGCCTCAGGCTTATGAGCTCCCCCCCCCCCCTAGGCTCTTCTGCTCTGCCCCCCTTTGCCCCCTTCTGACAACTCCAGGTTTACACCAAGGAAGAAGAGAGCAGCACTCTGCTATTTCATGGAGGCTGGGGGGAGAAGAGTGTGTGTCTGTGTGACTCCCCTTTAACAAATCAGTTTTATTTATTATGGGTGCTTTAGCCATCAAAAATAATAATGGGGGGGGAGTGTCTCCAACCTTGGCGACTTTATGACTTGCAGACTTCAACTCCCAGAATGCCATTTCCAGAAGGAAAGCAGCGGTCTCCCCTCAGATCAGGGGTCTCCAATCTTGGCAACTTTACGGCTTGTGGACTTCAACTCCCAGAATTCCTAAACCAGCATGCACTGACTGAGGAATTCTGGGAGTCGAAGTCCACAAGTCCTAAAGTTGCCATGGCTGGAGACCCCCTGCTTTAATTGAATACCTCTACAGTTGTCTTTCTGGAAGAGAATGCAAAGTCCCGGCTTCTTTGGTGGGCTTCTTTGCTGGTTTCAGGAGATGAACTGGGACTGATGACCTGCCCCCAGAGCCACTGGGGGGCGGGGGTCAGTGGGGAGGAAAGCAGTGCAAGGCCCATAGGGCAAAATGGGGGTGGGGGAAGGGATGGGGGTCCTGCAGCATCCCTGCAATGTCAGGGGGAGTGGCTGTCATAACTTGGAACAATTACGGAGTGAGTCGAGTACCTGTACTGTCCTCTTTTTTTGTATTCTTTGGCTTTATCCTTTATCCAGCAGCCATCAGATTAACAGAGTTGGAAGGGGCCTTGTAGGTCATCTAGTCCAACCCCCACCCACTCAAGCAGGGGACTCTACACCATTTCGGACAAATGAAAATCCAGTCTCTTCTTGAAAGCTTCCAGTGATGAAGCGCCCACAACTTCCGAAGGCAACTTATGTTCCAGGGGTTGATTGTTCTCATGGTCAGAAAAATTCTCCTTATTTCCAGGTTGTTCAGCTTCCATCCATTATTACTCCTTGTCTGGCCTTCAGGTGCTTTGGAAAAATAGCTTGATGACCCCCCCCTCCTCTCTGTGGCAGCCCCTCCAATATTGGAACACTGCTATCATGTTTCCCCTGGTCCTTAAAATCTCTGGAAGAATCCTAAGCATGATTGTAAAAGCGTGTGAAATTCAGGGTATTGTTTGCATACTTTGTTATGGCAGCAACTAAACAACATGCAATTTAAAAACAACAGCAAGAATTGTCCATTGCAAGAATTAGTTTTTTCTGTCCCTGGTTGCTGCTTTTATAAGTTATTGAGTCACCAAAGCATTTTTCCTCTTCCCCCCCCTCCTGACTCCTGTTTGTCAAGAACCTTTGATCAAGGACTTTGAAATTAAGTCAACAGTGTCTCTTGGGTCGCACTTGGGTGCTCTAAAAATAATGCTTAACGTTTACTGAGTTAGCGCTTCTAACTCCAGAAGCCAACTGATCTTTTTAGCTTGATCTTTATAATAATTTCCCATCGATCATACTCTGATTCCTGCTTAATCAGTGAAATGCCTCCCCTTCTCTTTCATAGAGGTGGTTTAAAGGCAAGAAATATCTTTTTTTTCCCTGAGGACCAGCAACTTCATATTTGATCGATCAGAACTCCAAGCAGAGCGCCAAGCAGGCCCTTACTGCTAAATTAAAAATAAATCAAAGAAGTGTAACTTGTTTGCGCTCTGAGTGTCTCCCCTGTTCAGACTCCCTTCATGATAAAACTGCTTCAGCTCTCTGGCTTCCAGAGTGGACAACTGAGGCAGAGATTCAAGGGGCTAGACTCTGAGCAAGGCTCAGCTCTGGGCAAAGTTGCGCGGGGCAAAAAAAATATGTGTTATTCTCATCAGCTTCTCCACACACACACACAGCCTGTGAAGATCCTGGCTTCTGCTATACCCGTGATGGCGAACCTATGGCACGGGTGCCACAGGTGGCACGCAGAGCCATCTTTGCTGGGCACACAAGCTGCCAGCCAACTTACCTCCAGCTGAGCAATGTGTGATTGCAGAGCCCCAGCTGGTCTTCAGGCCTCTGCTGTGCATGCTCATGATTGTAGCAAAAAACCCATCTGGTCTTCGGAGCTCTCCTGCACAGGCACACACGATTGCTCGTGCCTGCGTGCAGCATACATGCATTGCATGTGCAAAAGCTGCATGTAGGCATAGATGGTGTGGTTGCACATGCAGCGCATGTGGAGGAGCCGCAAGCAAGTGCGGCTGGCATGTGCAAAGCGTGCACTTTTCAGCACTCGGTAAGTAAAAGGTTCACCACCACTGTTCTATACCTTCACCGGTATACCTATTGGCTACCTTGACCTTCCACAGGAGGAGGATAAATAGCTTGGGTGAACGCACACTCGGGACGGGGGGGGGGGGGATAAATGATGGAAAGTGGGAGAAGCATTGTGAGGTGAGGTTGATGGGCAGGGATTGTTTGGTGTTTTCTAAGGCCACAAATGAGAGTTTGGGGTGGTTGCATTTTTAAAATTTTCATTTGTTTCCTGCTGTAGACTGGCTAGCAACCAGGCCACCAGTTTTCAGAAATCACAACATTAATATTTGCCAGGAATCAAGGTTACACCAAACTCTAGGACAGTGATGACAAACCTTTTACTTACCAACTGTCGAAAAGTACACACCTTGCGCGTGCCATCCGCACTTGCGTGCAGCTCCTCCACATGCATTGCGTGTGCAACCATACCATCTGCACATGCATGCAGTTTTTGCACATGCAATGCATGCACACTGCGCGCAGGCACTCACGCACACATGAGCAATCGCGTGTGCATGCGCAGGAGAGCTCCAAAGACCGGCTGGATTTCCTGCTGCAATCGCGCGCATGCACAGCAGAAGCCCGAAGACCATCTGAGTCTCTGCAATCATGCATGCTTGCATGTGCAATTGCATGTGAATGCTCAGGTGGAGGTAAGTTGTCCAACAGCTTGTGTGCCCAGCAAGATGGCTCTGCATGCCACCTGTGGCACCCGTGCCATAGGTTCACCATCATGGCTCTAGGAACTTGCGCCATGGGGCTGCGGATTGACCTCTCCTGTCCTAAAGATTCAAGTGCATCATTTGGTGTGCTTTGAAGCAGGCCAAATTGCTTTACGTCCACTCTCAAATATTTCCACCCCGAGTCCTTAGGAAGAGGGGGTGGTATATAAATTTAATCAATAAGTTTCCTGAGGGGCCCTGCTGGGCTGAAGGGCCACGGCCACGTTGATCCCTCTTTGGGTTGCTGCCACGTGATAGGAAGTGCTCATTCGTCTAAGCCAGCTCAGCAGAGATCTGGCCAATCTGATCACATGGAAGATCAGACCGGTTCATTCCCCAGCGAGCCCCAAGCCTTGAAGGCTGCCTTGGTCTCAGGGTCTCTGCGCCCCTCCAAATGCTCCCATCCCGTGAGATAAGGGGGTTTCTCGCCTGCCGGCAAAGGCTCCTGCAGAGAGACTGCCTGGGCCCATTGAGGCTTCCATTCCCAAGTGTTGGGGAAATCTTTTGGAGTTAGAACTTGGGAGCTACTTGTCCCACTGTGGTACATCTGTATGTATCTATAAATGGACGTGTGTGTGTGTGTGATGTACGTTCCAGCCTAACTCTGGGATGCCTTCAGCAATTTCAACCAAACTTGGTACACAGATGACTGGAGGGTGAGACACCCCTAGTACTCGTAGGGGTGTGTGTGTGTTTCCAGCATAACACGGGCTGCTGAAATGAAAGTGATAGTGTGCATTTTGGATTCAAGTTCTGTTAAGATGCAGCCTGTTGTGCCTTCAAATGGCTTCTACTGTACAGCACAGTGGAGTTGCCATAGTAACAGCTTCACAGTACTCCACAAGGGGGCTACCTCTGGTAAGGAGGGGTTGGTTCTTAACAAACAAAAAATAAAAAAACCCTAGGCCTAGGCCAGTGGTGGAAAACCTTTGACATCACTAAGTGCCAGCCTTCGTGCCGGAAGGGCACGCCAAACCATCCTGCGAAATGCGCAGCCCCGCTGGCTCCGCATCCCATTCTTGCACACCATTGTGTGCCAGTCAGCTGGCTTTTGCCACGCGGGAGCGTCTAAACCCAGAAGCACATTGCCCCAGCACGGCATGCATGCACGCGTGATGAACAGGTGGCCAGCGCATATGTGCATACCACAAACAGGACATTTGGCTCTCAGAGCACACGTGCACACTAGGACACTGCGCTTTCAGGTTTTGGCACACCCATGCAGTGAAAGCCAGCTGGCTGGCCCACAATGGTGCGCAAGAACAGGATGCAGAGCCACGTGGCTGGTGTGCGATGGTGCGCAAGAATGGGATGTGGAGCTAGCAGGGCTGCGTGGGGCATGTGGGACAGTTTGGCATCTCAAAGAGCTCGTGGGATGGTTTGGCACATGTTCCATAGGTTTGCCAACATGGCCCTAGGACCTCAGCTTCAACTGAAGAGGGCAAGTTGCCTGCTGAAACAGATAATCACCTCAAAAGTTGCTCCCTGTAGATTTTTGGGGGATAAATAAATACCTGGGCAATGCTAGGTTATCAGTATTTAATATTACTTATTCATCACTGGATTTTATGCTTTATTATGTTTTTACAATATACACTTAAACCAATTGTGGACAATGGACAATTTGAGGATGAATAATTTGCAGTTCTAACATTTATCCTTCATTTGATCCTTCTGAACCTGTTTTGCACCCCTCATTTAGAACCTGGGCTTGTACAGGGTAGTGGGGGTAGGGGAGTAGTTGCTCAGAAGCCCACCCCCCTCCCCCCCGATGAAGATGGCAGTATGCTTATGCCAAGTGGAATTATTCCAGTGTCTCCCCTGGTTGAGGTGAGCCGAGCAATAAGGAAAGGGGCTTGGAGCAAGGATCATTGGACACCAAACGTCAAACCCGGGGGGGGGGGGTGGTGCAAGGAGAGATCGAACTGCGGGGGGGGGGGGAGGGGAGGGAAGCCCCACTGATGTGTTTCCACGTTTACTTCAGCATCTTCAAGAGCAGGGGCTTCATCTGTGCTTTGAGGGGCGGGTCAATGACGATGCTCTTCAATTCCTGGGGATTCAGGATCCGGCTATGGGCTTCCATGAAGAGCTCCTTCCCCAGGGTCAGCTCCACCCGTTTGCGCCACTCCTGGAGTTTGGGGCGGCCCTCCAGGATGTCGCAGCCGGCGCCCAAGGGCTAGAAGGAGGCACAAGCGGTTGGCAGGGGGTCTGCTTTGGAAGACCCCGATCTCCTCTCGGGGGTCAGCTGGTGGGGGTGGGGGTGGGGGCCTTACTTGCATTAGCTCCACGATGGCCACCAGGTCAGCCAGGGAGATCTCTGGGCCAATGAGGAAGGGCTTGTCCTGCAGGAACTTGTCCTCCAGCTTCTGGACAGAGAGGTTGAGCTCCTCCATTGCTTCGTAGAGCTTCTCTGGGGACACTTGATAGCCTACAAAGAGCGGGATCACCACCTGCCCCACAGAGACATGCAGAGGAGAGGGGGAGAAGAGGAGGAGTGGGGACCAGCTTCTCCCAGGCAGGTGCCAAGGGAGGCTGGGGGAGCCCTGGCCTGGGACTGGGGCTCCTTGGGAGCCTCATGAGGGGCTGGTCCTGAGGAGGTCCTTGCCGGGTTGGCCGTTTGGTTCCTTTGCTGGCATCTCTCTTCTTGTAAGGGCAGTTCCAGGGGATTCGAAGAGTTGCTGCCAGGAGGGGTAAGTAGGAGATGGGCCCCTGCTGCCCTGGTCCTCACACTGACATGTCTGCCCAAGGGTGTTTTTTTTTGGGGGGGGGGACATGCAATGCCCCCAAATGATCTGATTGCCAAGGGTGTCCCTTGCATAGGCTTCATTATCTCTTGTGAGTTGCCAGCCATCGCTGAGCTTAGGTCGCTTCTCTGCTGCTGCCCTGTGGCTCCCTGTCTTCTATGTGGGGATGCTCCCCCCACACAGCCTCTGCCTCTAATGCCCTGCCGTTGGTTGGTGGGGTCCCCAGGTGCCCCCTTCCCTGAGCCAGCCCTCCCCTTCTCCTTCTGGGATGTTGGAGGCTGTGTAGGGCCAGTTGGTGGGTGAGGGGTTGTGTGGACTGCACCACCAGTGAGCAGGAGGCCCGGTCTCACCTTGAGCCAGAGGATTTTGGATGTGCCCGCCCGAATGGTGCTGATCTGCCAGGCTAGGTACTCATCCACACGGGCTCGCTTTTTCATGTCAGGTGGGTACCAGTAGCTGGGAGTGTTATATTTCCGGGTCAGGTAGAGAAGGATGGCTGTGCTGGTGAGCAGAAGACAAAGAGCCGAGGTGGGAAAAAGACTGCTTGCTTTGAGGCACTTAAGAGATCAACAAGCCCAACCTACTGCTCGGTGCAGGATCCATTCACCTCTTGGGCCAGACGGAACCTTCCACTCCAATAGTCAGCCATTCTGACGGCCAACAGCTGCTGCAATTGAGACGCTGCTTCTCCTAAGCAGGCTCTTTCCCTGCCCTTCCCGCTCTTCCAAGGGGACAGGGACCACTGCTCCCCTGTCTGACAGGCCTCCAGATTTCTGCCAACTGCTCTGACCTCTCCTCCCCCCCACAAATGTCCTCACCCGCCTTGCCTATCCTGGCATCCTCCTGTGTTGCCGGCTAAATGGGCACCATATTCCCTGAGCTGGTCTGAGCCAGCCAGCTCCCTCCTGGCATCCAGCCTTTAGCTGTGACCGTGCATGCTGAGCGTGGGGGTGGGGGCTTCTTGGATGCCAGGCTATTGTCCCTGCTAATTTAGCAGCACCTGCCACTCCTCTGTGTAAAACCCCATCCATTATATTCAGCCAGACATGTGGACTGTCTTCCTTCCTTGGGACTAGCCCCTTGCAAGCTTGGCCTCCATCCCCTCAGTGCCCTCCACTGGATTCGGCCTCCCAAGAGAAGGAGAGCCATCCCAGAGCCTTTCTGGGTGCTGCCCTTCAGTCCTCTTGACTGTCTTGGTTGTTCTCTTTGAGATGGGTCAGCCGGAATTGCCCCAGTGGCCTCTCTTTCCTTCAGTGGTGTGTGTGTGTGTGTGTGTCCAAGCATGCCTTTCATGCACATATCTCAGCCTCGCTAAAGCAAAGCCAAGCACACTTGGCTGAGCACTCAATGTGCTGGTTCCCATGCTCAGCCCGCATCCCTGAGCTGTGGCTTTGCTGGATGGAAGCCCAGACTTTCTGCTGCAACAGCTGGCCAGGTGCACAACAGCTGCTGTTTGTGTGCAGCTGGAATTAGCAGAAGCAAACCAGGCTAAGAGCCTCGGTGGCACAATGCTATACTGCAGGCTACTTCTGCTGGCTGTCGTCTGCGTGCAGTTTGGCAGTTCAAATCCCACCAGGCTCAAAGTTGACCCAGCCTTCTGTCCTTCTGAGGTGGATAAAATGAGGATCCAAACTGTTGGGGGCAAGAGGCTGACTCTGTAAATCGCTTAGGGCTGTAGAGCACTATAAAGCGGTATATAAGTTCTATTGCTGTTTGGCCTCGGTCTAGCTTTTGGTTGGCTGAAACACTCTTAGCACGGCAGCCAGAGAGCTCGTGGGAACTGGCCCTTTGGCCAGGAGGCCAGGAGGCCCCCAATTGGAGGGGACCTCTTACACTTCTGGTTCTCAAGCTACGGGTGCCACTATCACCAGCCCAGCTGCAACTGGAAGGAACATTTTATTCCAGCCAGAGAACACAAATCCAGCTGCTTTTCCACCACCAAGCCAATAATGTTGCTTTGTTCTCCGAGGGATCTGAAGGCAACCGGCTTTCAGTTGGTCCAAGTGAGCATCGCTGCTTCCCACCACCCCATCCTCATCAAGAGTCCTCACCTCTCTTCTAGGATGAAATCTCCATCCTTTAGGACAGGCACTTTTCTTAGGATGTTCACTTTGTTAAATTCCTCAGTGAAGTGTTGTCCTAACGTTGATAAACCATGTCAGACGAAAAGAAAACTCCACAACCCAAAACAACATGGGCTTTCCAACTGCCTTCCCCATCGCTCCTTAGGTGAGCTCAGTCCCCAAAACTAACAGCTCACAGCCTGGGTTGCTCCAGCTGGGTTGAGGGTCCAAATCCCAGACGGGCCTCCTCCTCCCACTGTTTCCCTCCCCCAAACCTCCAGGCTCTCCAGAGAAGCTTGGGGGGCTGTTGTTGTTGCGGGGGGGGGGGGGGGAGGGGAGAGCCTTTTCTCTTTGGCCTCCACCGTGATATCTGTGCTCAAGAGGACCATGAAAGCATCAGGGCGGGAGGAGGTCTGATGACTTCCAAGACATTCGGAGAGCTTTCAGGCTGCTCGTCTGCCCCTCTGGTGTCTCAGACAGGGGCTGCCTCTGGGTGGGGCTAGCTGGAGTCTGCTCCATGGGGAGGACAGAATGTTGCCTCTCCCAGCAGGGTCAAGCAAGGCACCAACCCTGTTTCCACCCTTGGGAAGATGCTTGCAGATATCCCTCCTGGCCTGCTAGTCACCTCTGAAATTTCCTGGAGGTGGGAAGCCTCAAGGGGAGCCCCGAAGCAGGGAGCCTCAAGAAGATGGGGGGGGGGGAGGGGAGAGAAGGACAGGAGAAAAGGGGAGTGACAGGGGAACTCCACCCCCCCTCCACCTTTCAGCATCTCAATAGGCTTCATCATGAAAGAGATGTTGTTCTTTTTGAGGAAGATGTAGACGGCCCTGCAAGGCTGGGAAAGCATGTCCAGGTAGAGCTCCAGCACCATGGTGAGGACCAGCCGTGAGTGGGCGGCAGCAACGGAAACCTCAGGCATCTGATTGGCTGATGGAACAAGTGGCCCCGTGGCCAATCGGGCCAGGCCTTTGCCTGAGTCACCTGGTGGGCAGCCCTTAGACAGGCCATTTATTTTATTTTATTTTAT
>JAEANM010027103.1:0-10607 GCA_017656035.1 Myanophis thanlyinensis | reverse complement strand
AATAAATAAATAAATAAAATAATAGTCTTGAACACTGACCTCTAGCCAGTAAAATGCAGTTCAGTGGCAAGAAATGTAGGTAATTGCATTTAGGTGGGAAAAACCAAGTGCACAGGCACAAGAGAGAAGGTATCTGGCTTGGTGGTAGTATTTGTGAGTAGGTTTTGTGTGTCGTTGTAGACCACATGTTAAGCATGAACCATACTGGGCTGTAGGACCAAAAGAGTGAATGTGGTTTTAGGCTGCATTATGACATATGACAGGTATAATGGCAAAATTACAGAAAACAACAGTACAAGTAGTCTTCGATTTACAACAGTTCATTTAGTGTTTGTTCGAAGTTATAACGGCACTGAAAAAAGTGACTCATGATCATTTTTCACACTTATGACCCTTGCAACATCCCCAAGCAACACTCTGATGCTTGACAACTGGTTCATTTTTCTGATGGTTGCAGTGTCCCAAGGTCACGTGATCATCTTTTACAACCTTCTGACAAGTAAAGTCAAAGGGGAAGCAAAGATTCACTTAACGACCATGTTATTGACTTAATAACTGCAGTGATTCGCTTAACCAATATGGCAAGAAAACTTGTAAAATGGAACAAAGCTCACTTTATAAATAAGATATATATAATATAAGAAATCTAGTAGAGTTAAAAATTTAAAGATCTACATCGAAAGATGTTTTTATGTTTTATATGTATGTATGTATGTTTTGTTTCTGTCTGTTTTATGTGTTTGGAAAAAATAAATAAACAAATTAAAAAAAAAAAGGAACAAAGCTCACTTTAACAAATTTCTCACTTAGCAACATAATTTTTGGGCTCAACTGTGGTTGTAAATCGCGGACTACCTGTACTAGTCTATTTGTTCACCTTGCAGTTCAAGGGACTTGCAGGAGTCTTCTCCAGCACCATAGTTCAAAGGCAGGCCTCAATTCTTCAGCATTCAGCCTTCCTTATGGTCCAACTTTCACAGCCATACATTGCAACTGGGAAACCCATAGCCTTGACTATACACACTTGTTGGTAGGGTGATATATCTGTTTGTTAGTGTGCTGCCTAGCTTTGCCATGACTTTTCTCCCCAAGAGCAAGCATCTTTTAAATTCTTAGCTGAAGTCCTCATCTGCGGTGATCTTGGAGCCCAGGAAAATAAAATCTGTCACTACCTCCATTTCTTCCCCACCTATTTGCCATGAATTGAGAGTGCCGGTGCCATGATCTTAGTTTTCTTAATGAGAAATTACCAAACCAAGGACAATTTTGCAGTGGAAGAGCCTGCCTCTTCTAGTCACGGGTGCTTCATTGACAATGATCAGTGTCAATCCAGCATCCTTTT
Source organism: Myanophis thanlyinensis (assembly GCA_017656035.1). Taxonomy (NCBI): domain Eukaryota; kingdom Metazoa; phylum Chordata; class Lepidosauria; order Squamata; family Homalopsidae; genus Myanophis; species Myanophis thanlyinensis. The sequence goes on along the minus strand of JAEANM010027103.1, from coordinate 9,265 downwards.
CACATACAACAGCATCCAAAAAGCTGGCACCATCTTAGCGTTGTTAATTTGATTTCTTCTTCTTCTTGACTGAAGAACTTCTACATCTACAGTACCTCTATCAAGTTTCATTTTGTTAATTTCTGTTTTTCAAATCTATCGATTTTAATTTTAATTTTGTTTCTATTAATAATTGTTTGGGGCTTATTGGCCATTGGGGTTTTATACTTGTAAAGTTGCCCAGAGTTATTGTGAGTTGGGCAGCCATATACATTTTCTTAATAAATAAAAGGGCATTATTTAATTGAATAAATCTGGAGGGTGCTGCCAGATTGTAATGGCTGGAAAAGTTAGTTCTAATAGGTGAATATCCAACTTGAAAACTTACAGCAAAAAAACAAAAAACAAAGACCACTTCATCTTTAGATAATTGGTCCCACTACAGATCTGTTTTTATTGTTCAATTTTTTCTCCATTAAGAATAATCTATAATCTGCTGTTTTATAATTTGTGACCATTATTCCATGTTTTGCCCATTAGAAAACAGTGCTAATATTTTTCTAGCACTGGCTTGTTTTAATGCAGCAGGCTAGATCTGTGTTCTAGTTCCATCTTGGCCATGAAAATCAGATGGTCTCAGGTGTATAACAGAAGAATTTCTGTTAGTATAATCCCAGAGGTTATGTTAAATATATGCAACACCAAAAAGTAAACACTTTTTGGTTTTGCATATATTGACAGCAGCAAGAATTATATTTGCAAAATACTGGAAAAATGTGTATACCCCACCAGATGAGGAGATAATTCGTAAAACCTTAGACTGTGCTGAGATGGATAGACTGACCCTTAAAATAAAGGTCAAGGATGATACAGAATATTATTTGATACGGAACAGATTGTATGAATGGTTAGAGATAACAGGAATTAGATAGAGCAAGATTATTGCAATGGATGAATTAATAATAAAGATGATTTTATACTATAAATATGTTAATAGATATAAATGTATATGTTAATACACTTAATAGAATTATAAATAAGTCAATTCAAAGAGAAAATTAGCTAAATTACTTTGTTATACTAGTATTATTGATACCAATACTTTTAAATTACCTTTTCTTTTGCTTTGCTTTATAGATGATATACCCTGACAATACACTGTATTCAAAATGTCTATAAATAATTTTTTTAAAAAGAAAGAAAGTCAGATGGGTGACCTTGCGCCAGACACTCTCTGTCTCAACCCCACTCACTTCACAGGGTTCCTGTTGGGAAAAATAAAAGGAGGAAGTATTGGATATATTGGCCTCCTGGAGTTATTTGTAAAAATAATAAAGGTGGGATATAAACAAACAAAGAAAGAAATAAGTATTCCATCCTAAATTATCTTTTATCAAGGCTAAAGAATCCAATTAATTTTTTCCCTTTATGTTTTTATTTCCAGCTCCTGCTTAGTGTCCATCCTTGCACCTGTTTCAGAATTGTCATTCTCAAAGTGACAAGACAGATTATGACATAGTACTTAGGTGTGGTTTGACCTGTGCAAATATAGTTGACCAATTATGACTGGTGACATGGAAACAGTTTCTATTTGCTGATTTAGGTGCCATGACACAGTGCTGAGTCATATTGCCGTTGATCCATTTCAACTCCAAAATCCATACAACGGCATACAACTAGACAGCACCGTCTTATATATGTGATTTCTTATACATGTGATTTCTTCTTTTCCCTGAAGAAATTTGCATCCGCTTCTACCAAGTTTCACTTTGTTATTTTCTGTTAGTCAAACCTATCAATGCTGATTTTAATTTTGTTTCTATTGCTTGCACAAATGCCTCTATACCCCTTCATGTCACCTTTTCAAAGTGATTCCTGCTAGGAATCATAGGGACGAAAAGTGAGTTGCCAAAACTATCTGTAGCAAACTGATAAGAGAGGGGAGTTTTGTTTGTCTGAAGTGCTCTATTCCCCCCCCCCTAAAAAATCCTTAAAGAAACATGTCTCTTTGTTAACAACAGAGAGTTTTCAGGATAACTTAGTCAAGCGTTTGTCATAGAAAGCTTGGTATAATCCCAAGATGTAGACACAAGTTTTCCATATTGAGTCATTTTCTTCCCCAATTTCAGCTGTTTGCACCCACTATGCACCCACTATCTGGCCATTATGAATAGCTTCCCATTCAGGACACAAGAGTCAGACCAACGGAGATTTATGGCCATAGATTACTCCATCAATGAAAGTATTTTTTTCAAAGACCAAGGGACATGTTTATTGCCACGCTTGTTTTGCAGACCTTATTTGAAATGTAATTTTTGGTGATTCTTTTATACTGATTCCAACCCTTTCCTCCCCCACCCCTCCCTCCCGAACTGTACTTAAAAGTTCAGGTCAGGGTGAGAGCTGTCTAAAATATGCAGTGCACAACATGGAGCATTCATTGATGCCGAGAAAAATTTGCACTCACATGCCTCAATTAAGGGCAACACTGCTGAAAGCATTATTCTCTCTCCATCTGAGGCAAGTCCAGACACAAATTGAAATATCTGAACTTTGCCAGCTTTTACTAAGCATTTCAGCCAAGGGAGGCCTTTTCATATCTTTCTGTGCTTTCCAAATCCCAAGTAGGGAAGGCTTTTCTCTATTGTGTAGAAAGAATGCAGCCAAGTTTCTACGCAGACTGTGTAACTGCAGTTTATTGACTCTATCCTCTGTACTCAGTGTAGTTTAACTCCAAAATCTGAATATTCATAGCAAAACCTCCTAAAGCAAAGAGTATGGATTAATGGCTAAGTTAGAACAAAGAACTCTGATATGGAAAGTTGCAACTTCAAAAGCTACCTGCTAAACATCAGGTCAAACTGTAAACAGGGATGCCCTCAAACACCAAGGTAAGAGGAGGATCTACACTTCCTTTGCTGTTGCCACAACCATACACCTGCCCGCACTATGCTGCCTCCTGTGAACTCTTTCCTACCTCAGCAATGTCTGCCCTCCTATTATTTTCGCAATTGGCTGCTCATCTACATCACTATTTTGCAGTAACTCTGTGCACCTCATTTAACTTGGTCAATGCAGGGCAAGTGAATGTCATATAACTCAAGTAGCAGTGGAGCACAAGGTTAATTTCAGCCCTGATGTATTTTGGGTTAAACTGCCTTCATCTGGTCAGCAGGGCTTATGAATACCATGATCCAGTCAAAACTCAGGTGGTTTGCACATTCCCTCAGTTCTTTGGAGAAGAGAAGAGTTGGAGATATGGAATGTCCAATAAAGGAAGCCTTTTCACTAACGAGGCCTATTAATAATTAGCTGTTATTAATAGCTGCTTGGCCAATTGGATAGAGATGTAAAGAAAACTTAGCAATGTTCTCCTGGTGCAAACATCATGGGATACCCCCAGGAATTTTCTGGAAAATCAAGTTATGGATTTGTATTTCCAAATGATGATTGGTGATGTGTATGTGTGCTATAGATCCACTGGTGAGCAGATTGTTTTGGCTTAGTTCTCCTGGATGACTTAGTCTTATAAAAGGAGCCTGTGCACCACTCAGAAAAATTCCTTAGAGTAGTGCTCCAGAAGGCAGTGGAGAATGGGGGAGGGGTCCTGTTGTGCTATGGTCAATTGGATCACAAAGAATCAGACACGACTTAGTGTTTGAACAATAAATGCTTCTGTTGTGGTCACAGTCAATCTCAGAGAGCAGTGTTCCATAATGTCAGGTGTGAAAGATCAAGTCCACATGTGAAGGTACAATTAAATTGCTAATCATGCCTATGCACAGGAATAGTCACAACTAATGATTAGCATCTGCTTAGAGTTAGAGAAAAGTCCATGGAATTCAAGGGAGATTGCACTTAGTTTGCTTGTGACGTAGGGATTATAAACTGATCCCTCTTTTGACTCTGCCCCCAGGTTCTACCACTCCTTCTAACATAGTAAGCTAATATCATTAGCTGATTTTGGGGACAAATTGTGAGCTCAGGGGGAGGAGGACTTGGCCTCAGTTTATTACTGAACTGACTCTGCCAATTGAAGTAGCTGTCTTACTTTGTCTGATAGTTCTCCCTCTTCACTTTGGAGCATAAATACCTATCAAAAGGCAGAAGAATAACTATGGCAAAATTATTTCAGGAAAAGAAAACGTGGATTTGATTATCTCACTTATGGGATGACTTTGAGCCAATCACACCAAGTGACTGGAATAATTTAAAAAGCAATTCTGGCTGTATTAAAATAAAAAAAAATAAAACAAGGCTATTTTATTTCTTTGAAAAATTGGGCTTGGAAAAAATAGCAGTGGAAAAACTTTGTGTGGGAATGTTTAATGGTATCACATTATTTTTGTTGTTAATACAAGTTCCTTCTATTCTGAAAAAAAGGAAAGGTAGCCATACTGGCCAAAAATGAAAATCCAAAAATCAGTAATAGGGAATATTTTTATGAGGTCCGCTCATAATCACAAAGATGCATGTAAGCTTTATATTTTGCAAAATTCTTCAATATGCAAGAGAGCCAACAGCAAAAGAATAAAAATAAAAAATCTGCACTCACCTATGTCTTATGCTAACTGTGAGAGAAGAATAACAATATTCTACATTCTTTTTCAAGTAGCCCTTGCGATTTCAGAAGGGTTGGTGGATTGAATAATGGTCAGTCTGTTGATTTTGCAAAATACAAAATCCAGCTGTTTCACAAGCTTGTTTCCAACCTTACGTGAAACACATAAATGACTTGATAGATGGAAAATAGATGTAAAGTGAGGAACGGTACAGTTTTTATTGTTGAAGGTAATGTACAATACATTTGCTCATCGTGGAAGGTAATCAGAATTACTCTTGGTGTTTGATTGGGGATCTCTTGGGGATTCTAGAATTGTTGGATAAAATGGGGAAAAAAAATGGGGAAAAATTTTTTTTTTAATTCAGGAAGCAGCAATATCTAACTGTTTCTGTACCACTGCCAAATGAAACCATCACCAAGAAAGAATCTCAGCTTCAAATCACCTTAATTTTTCCTTAATTGTCCACTAATGTTATCTACCAACGGAGCTCCAAGAATATAAATACTCTCTAAGTCATTCTACATAGATAGAAATCCAGCTTTATGAGGACCTTCACATATATTAGACTCTTTCGTCTCTCCATTGTTCTCAACATGAGATGAGTGTTGTCAGTGCTAACCCGGACTACTGCTTAGTTGCATGAAGCACCATTTGGTTGTATGGAGCATCATTCTTGATTGCATGGAGTAATTGCTTCTAATCTACCTTGATATCATTGAAATGCAATAGTTCAGGGGTGTCAAACTCAAGGCCTGGGTTATTTAGATCTGGCCCATGGGGCCACTCTAGAAACAGCAAAGGATCTGCCTGTGGTGCCACTGCCAGCAAAAATGGAGCTCGGGAAGGCCATGTGCGATCCTCCCAGGTTCAATTTTCAGCTGTGACAGTGTCCTGCTGCTCTCTGCCAGTAAAAATGGAGCTTGGGGGGGGGGGGCACATGCCCCCAAACTCCATTTTCACTGGCAGAGGGCAACAGGATGCTGTTGCAGCTGAAAATGAAACTCTGGAGATCATTTTTGCTGCCAGAGTACTCAGGGCACCACAGATGCCCCTGACACGAGTGACATCAAGCTGGCCATGTCCACCCTGGCCATGCCCACCCCACCCCTGAGGTCAAACACAATCCTGATGAGAGTTCAATGAAATTGAGATTGACACCCCTGCAATAGATCGTGCAGGTGTAGGTCTCAGCAAATGTATATATAATATAAATATAACCTTGGCACTCTGTAACTTCTTGATTCCACTGAAAAACCATTATTGTTATTTTAAATGGAAAATTGGAGCCTTTTTTTGTTTTTGCTTTCTTAACTCTGATGGTTTTGTCTTTTGGCTTCTTTATATTTATATAAATAAACAAAACGGGTTCTTAGCCCCCTCCCTGTGCTGCAGTGAGGTTTTTCCTCTAGGCATATTAGCTGCATTTGAGGCCTTTTGCATCAGGGTTTTAGAAGAAAAAAGTTTCTTCTAAATGTCTGTGGAGAAGTTTGACTGAGGCATTAAAAAAAAAAAAAAGAATCTAGCTAGATTCATACCTCCTTCCCTTGTTAATGGGAGACGATGCTGCAGAAAATTGAATAACCAAGTTCATGAAATAGAATTCAAACTGTCCACCTTTGAACTAGAAATAAAACAAAGGGCACATTAATGCTCAAAAGCACTTAAAATATAGGAATAAACATACTAAAAAATTGTGCATTCTAAACACAGCAGCTTTATTTTTTTTAAAAAGTGTCTTGGAAGCTAGGGCTTTGGGGATATATACTAGCTTTGCTACTGACCTCAGTGCATTGTATGATAAATAAAAAACAGTATTATGTGTTATGACATTCAAATTCCCCCATAATTGGGATCAAGCTATTTGAAAGATTCCATTCTCCCATTATGTCTGTGTCCTTGTTTGTATGTCCTAGGAGAGGACCCCTAGTTGTGCCATTAAGCAGCATGAGAAATCGCCTCCAGCAGTTGCTTGTGCATGCCAGGAATAAGAAGTAAATTGTTCCTTATGGATTTGTTGCTATAGTTTTAATGACAAGGACTGGGAAAGCCACATTTATGGGTTCCTCTTTCAGGAGTCAATATACTGTGGATGATCTTGGGAATTACACAGTATGACCCAGGGTTCTACAGTTGTTCCAGAAAGTATCTCTTGCTACAGGTCCATCTGACAAGCAAAACATCACAAATTCCCTGCCATAAAAAGCCAGACTGAACCCTTACTTTTCTGTCTTTCTGCTAGTTAAAAAAAAAAGGAGGATTTGTAAACCGCTTAGACTTAGAGAGTCCTGTAAAGCGCTATGGAGCAGTATAAAAGTCTGTTGTTGCTATTTATGCGTTAAAGCTGATTTATCTGCTGAAATCAATTTAGCTCGTTAAGGTGTTTAGTTTTTTAGTTTAGTTTTTCCCTGAAGTTTAGTTTTTTCTCTAGTTTAGCTTTTTCCTGAGGTGTTTGAATTGATTCGTTGCTATAGTTTAATTATAATTCTGTTTTATATCTTATTATTATTAGATACTATGAAAACTGTTAAAAGCCTTGTAATGAAAAGGAAAGGAAGCTAGTATCTAAATAGGCAATCATGCGTGCTCAACCAAACACTTCTATTTATCCTTTGCCTTGGTAGCAAAATATCATGGGCCATTCCCAAATAAAGCACACTTACTCTCTTCTCTTAATATTTGGATTTTGGATAAGCCATTTCACTTTAATTGCCACATCCATATCAACTTGAAGGCTACTGTTTTTCAAGCAACAAACCAAAAACCTCTGATTGAATTTTCATTTGGGAGCATTGAGATTAGAAACTTTATACAGATTCTAGTGGAACCAGATTTCTGTAAGATGTTTCGATTAGGCAAAAATCTATATCCTAGGTCAATGGCTTCAGGCAAAAATTCTTTATTTCCTTGAGCTGGGTTTTCATTCCCGTCATGCTGATAATATATAACGATGGTTTTGAATGGCATTTTCCCCCTTCCTTATTAACATGAGTCCCCAACTGAGAAGGAATGATGGTGTATTAAAATTAAAAAAGCATCAGTGATTCTGTCATAAAGCACCGGTTTTGAGCACAAGCAATGCTTTGTCTTCCTATGAAAACAGATAGGATAAAAACACCATCTTTCCTGCTGCCATCTGATAATTTTTTATTTTGCACACAGACACATCAGTGGCCATTTAGTGACTGTTCAAAATTATGATGGACCTCTCTGGGGGGTACTTACATGACACAGTTACATGACATATTTACTTTGGGCACTGAGAAACCAGCCTGTGTTTATGACGGTTTGCAGCTTTCCGTGGTGACAAAACTATGTTTTGCCAAAAACTGGCATTTACTTCCGGTTTTCTGCAAAAGCACCCCACAGCAAACCACTGGTTCACGGCATTTGCTTAACCGCTATGGTGATTGCTTTATGGCATTTGATTAACAACGGATGCAAAAAAGGTGGTAAAAACAGATCCAGTTATGTGATGACCCATTTTATAACTGTCACAACTTACTGTAATGGTTATACATCTATTAGGGTCATAACTTAAGGATTTTTGCATACCACAAATCCAACATAGCAGCCATTTCTGTCTCTTTTTCCTTTTTTGCATTTAAACCAATAACAAAGTGAATTAAGTGCAATTGTTTGGCCATAACAGTTTGTTTTCATCTGCTGAATTATTATGAAATGAAAAGTAAACCTGAGATTCAGGATTTTTTCTTCTTTTGTCAACATATTTGAGGAATGAAAAACACAGAGTTGCAGGCTGATCTGCAATTTCTACAAGCTAGCCTATATTGCCAAAATTTTGGTATTGTTTATGTATTCATTTTACAAATGTAAATGTTAATCATTCCCAAATGATTCCGATTGGCTGACACTAGAATTGTACTGTATAAACGTAAAACATATGAGTAAACATTTAATACCCTCCCCAATAGCTCTGAAACCGGGGTTAAATCTGTAATAAGGAGGTGGTTGTCTCAACTCAGACATTTTTATATGAATCTTTTTTGAAACTCTCCTTATCCTTCTGCAGAGAAATGTGGAAACCCACCCCCCTCCAAATGTATGGAAGTACAATAGTATAAACTTCATCATTGCATCAATGGGCATCAGCTGTACCCTTGAAAGGGTATTCTAATAGCTTGATAATTCAGAAGCTATAGCTGGCACAGAGTGTCACAGCAGTTCTTATGGCTCCTATGTGATCCATATTACATCACTGGTACATGAGTTGTACTTGTTGCCAGTGTGCTTCCAAATGCAATTATAGATGTTGGTTATTACCTTTAAAGCCTGGCATGGTATAGGCCCAGGTTATTTGAGAAACTGTCTACCCTGATGGGACTGGCCTACCCAATCTGCACAGCCAGAGTGGGCATACTTTGGATCCTGTCAGTCAAGGAATTTCAGCTGGCAGGGTCCAAGATAAGATCCTTCTCTGCCATGGCTCCTGCCTTTTCAAATATCCACCCTCCTGACTTTCAATTTCAATTTCAATTTTCAAATTTATTGGTCACATACACAGTCATACATGATACGATATGCAGTGAAATGCTTATGCAACCGCGGGTAACTTAAGGTAGGAAGGGAGGGTGGGGGTTAGAAAAATAGTTAAGGGTAGTTGGGAAGGTCGGAGTTGGATGCAGTCATGGTTCTTGTTGTGGTCCTGAGTGTACTTGTGGTTCCTGGTTAAGTGTCCATATTGCTTGTGGAAAGAAGCTTTT
>JAEANM010027102.1:0-10608 GCA_017656035.1 Myanophis thanlyinensis | reverse complement strand
ATATTAGTTCACACAAACACACCATTCTCCTATTCTGGCCTGGCCCTTCTGTCAAATTTTAGAAACCATTGTGGCCCCGAGTCAAAACGTTTGCCCACCCCTGGTCTAACCACTGTGCCACCACAGCTCTTCAAACCCCAGATTTAAGAAATGTCAGTTAAGAAAGAAAAATAGTGAACATTGTAGTACCTTAACAAAATAGAATAGAAGAAAAAGAACTGGATAAAACCACAAGATGCAAATAGTTGGCAAATAACAACTGTGACAAAATTAAGCCAAGTTGTACCAAAAATAATAAATGCCTTGAGTACAATCTCAAAAACATCTGGAGCAGTACTAGAACACTCCGCCTTCACAAAACCACTAGTTAATTCCAAAAGGCAGTTTTACTTGGAACAGCTTTTATCCTGCCATGGTATCTTTAATACCATTAAGCAACAACTTTTACCTATCGGGGTACTTGGGAAGGATTTGAGAGGTGGACTAAAATGCCAAATCCAGTCTAAACTTATGGCTATGTGATTGACCATAACAATCCTGTGGCACATCTAGAAAATTACATTCCAAAAGTTTTTAATAATTGTATACTGTAACCGTGTAGGTATTGATCTGTTCACCACTTTAATTCCATCATAATTTACTATTCACATTACAGAAATACTTCATTCTAATGAGGATAAATGTCAGTTAAGAAATACTTAAGGCAGATATAGACTTAAAAGCCTACAACTATTTCATGCTTTATTACCAATATAACATTGTTATCTCAGACTTTTTTAAAGTGCAGTAAAGTCAAGTTTATATGTTTATACATCTTTGAGGCCAGATCTCAGGCATTCTCTTACTATTATAACATCAATTTCTCTAGGACTGTTTAACAACTATCTACTTCTGATTTGATGCTAGGGTTAGAAATCGAATTGTAATGAACTTCCACCATTTTTTTAGGATCTGTTGAATCAACTTGTTTTAGGTTGATTCAAATGGCCAGGATATTCTATAGTTTAATAAAACAACCAGCAAAATATAAATAAAAACATGTCTAAGGTCTATATAGCTAAGCTGAATGACTAGGCCTTTAATTCTATAAAAGTTTATTAATCTATAAAAAATAAGAGAGCCTAAAATCTATTAAACCTGAACCTTGAGAAGAGATCTGTAAGTCTACCCTAGCAAAAAGCATTCTAAAATATTGGGAATCATATTTATACTACAGTATATTTGTAAAATCTACTCAAATGATGTAAATATAACTGCAATTATTACACACTAATTATACACACTTACATACCCCCTTTCAAAATATATAGGCAATTTACAATAGAATTGAATACTTTATTTGGCCAAGTGTGATTAGACATATAAGGGATTTGTCTCTGGTGTCAAAGTTCCCATGCAAAATAACAGAATTTTGATGATGATGATAATGATGATGCTAATATTAATAATAATAAATAAATAAATAACTGCGCTACTTGGAACAACATATATTTTGAGAAGGTACCTGGTAGCAACCCGTAGCAACCATCAGTGCCAGTCAATAATGTGACACATTTTTGAATGTTCAGTTGACTGAGTTTCATGTTTAACATGTAAAGTATATAATATAAATAAGAGTGTGGAATAAGGATAAATAATAATGCTACGCCCACACCATGTGGGAAAATACACATAGAAAGTACATAGTAGAAAGTAGAAAATAGATATAGAAAGTACTGTGAGAATTAGGTGTTCAGCAAAGTGATGGCATGAGGAAAAAAACTCTCATAGACTACAGGTCCTTATAACTGAACCCAAAATTTTCACTAAGAAAGACAGTTATTAAGTGAATTCTGCCTTGTTTTATGACCTTTCTTGCTACAGTTGTTAAGTGAATTACTGCAGTTGTTAATAAAATGGTTGTTAAGTGAACCTGGCCTCCCCACTGACTTTGCTTGTCAGAAGGTGGCAAAAAGTGATCACATGACCCCAGAACATGGCAACCATCATAACTACAGACCAGCTGCTAAGCGATTGAATTTTGATCATGTGACCACAAGTCACTTTCTTCAGTGCCTTGCTAAGTCTGAACAGTCACTAAACAAATAGTTGTAAGTTGAGGACTACTTGTATAATAAAGTAGATCCAAGATGAGTTTTAGTGCTCCCTACTTATCTGACTTATCTAATTCCCCCCCCCTCCTCCCTTATTTCTTGCAGGTCTTCTCTATATAATTAAAATAAAATCAATGCTGTTTGCACTGGTACCAGTCTCAACCCGAGAATAAATGACAAAGGCATTACTAGCATCGTGGCATAGATTTAAGAGGAACTGCCAGCTCTCAAGACTGTACAAATATAGTTCAGAACAGACTGACATAGACGCCCAAGCACTGATATTACCAAATAAAGGTCTAAAGAGGAAATGCTTTGGGGAAAGGTTAAGAAAATGGACGTGCTAATGGTTAAGTCAGACAGATGTTCTGATATAACCGTCTCAAGTGATTTGTTTGTGTTTCTAATAAACCCCCAAAAGAAATGTAAACTTAAAACAAGGGTTTTTTTTATTACTGACTTGGTGAAACTTAACAAAATGAGCCATGAATGTTGTTATACTATGCTAGGTGCCACATAGTGAGGAAGCGATTGCTAATATTTCAGAAGGCAGGCTCGAGATTCAAAAGCAACCTTGAATGTTGGGCTTTATTCAATAACATTTTGTTTTGTTGGTGAGAAATGTATGATTCTGCACTTGGTAAGGAAAAACTAGATACTCAGGTATAAGACAGTCAATACTAATCTTTTATTAAATGATATGCAAGTCTCTAGCCCTTATAAAATGATAAACGGCTATAATCTTTTCTAATTTAAGCTGCAAAATAACTATCTAATATATGATATGGACCTGGTCTTGTTATACTACATATCAGCATCAGCCAGCAGTGTGCTGCAGCTTTGGTATTTTATGCAGATAATTATTTTAATAAGAGTTGTGCTGGGAGCTGCAATTACAGCTTTGTATCATAATTTCTGGATCGATTTTAACTTCATGGTCACGTTCAATTAACTACAATCCCTATGCAAGCCAACTAGTAGTAGACGTTCTATTTACACTGTAGTTTGAGAGGTGAGTACAATGTACCACTAAATTACAGTATAATGATATATAGAGCATCTACTGAACATATTCCTCAATGGCTAATTTTTCTTCTTTACAAATCAATATCTGCTAAAAAATATTGGATGAGGAAGCACATTAACTGACGTCCTTTTCCACTTTTGACATGAGTTTGACTGTGGCTAACTGACATGGAGCACACTTATAGAGGAAAACCAGTTCCAATATTGCTATGAACATTTTAGCCTTCTGGCTACAGGTAATCCTCGACTTACAAGTTTGCTTAGTGACTATTCCAAGTTACAACAGAACTGAAAAAAAGTGACGTGACTGTTTTCACATGCATGACCACTGCAGCATGACTTTCCTCTTATGGTTTCTTGGCTAAGCCATAAACCTCTCACCACTGGCTGATATTCTAAGCCAAAACCAAACAAACCACATTATGGCTCAGTATTAGAGCTGTGTGAAATGGCTTTGATTTGTTCATAAACCTCCACAATTCCTTGCAGAAGCTAGAAGCGATTTCTGGAGAAGTACACAACACTTCTCTAATGCTTTCAGACTACAGCACCTATCTAAGAACATAATACATGAATCTTTTCTGAGTATTTTCAGTACTGCAAGCGGCTTTATAGGTGTCAACCAGGGTGGATTTGATTTAAATCAAGTCGATTTAAATCACGGTTTAAATCACTAGTAAAAAGGCTTGATTTAAATCAATGTGATTTAAATCATAATTTTTAAAGAGCAGCTGTTATCTGTGTCCCATAGCGGCTCTTCCTCTGACTTGCTGTTGACTCACTGGCAGTCCCATATATTGCAGAATATATAGCCTCATGCTACATAATTAAGCTCCATTTCGTGCTGAAACTAAACTGTTAATGTATCTTAAATAGAAAACTATCTTTAGATAGACTTTTTACTCTAAAAGTATTTTATTAAAATAAATTTGATAAAAAAAAAATCTGATTTAAATTAAAAACATTTTTTATTTTTATTTTTTAAAAATCATCGGTTTTTATCCAACCTGGTGTCAACCCACTAGGTAATGTGAAGTAGCCTGGTTTCTTTAATACAACACAAGGGTTTCAACTGTGTCCTGAAGGCAGCAAACCAATGGAAATTTCAAGATCAGCATAGGTAGGACAGCAATCTTTACACAGCCAAAATCTCTCTAACTTTGGGTATCACCTGAGGTATTACTATATATATACTAAAAGAGCAGAATGAGTTTTCCCGAGGATAACACTTTGCCCTGAAAACACATCAGCACTAAAGCTATCCATTAAATGGCTCCCTTTTTATTTCAAGGTCAGCAAACAGTGTGATGGTTCATAATCATCAATCTCCCAGGCTGTTCTTGGAGAACAGGTCAAAGTCAACATTTCTGTTGGATCTGCCTTCAAGAGTCTGAGGTATAATAAAAAAAAATAAGAAAATTGAGCCTGCTGTCTATCCCAAGGGTACTACTTTTCAACCTTGTTAGACTTCAAATTGCATTTAAAAAAAAAACAGAAGGTAGTGAAGAGTGAAATTATCAGAGGGAATCTGTTACGATAGACACAATATTTTCTTAATGCCTAGGAAAATCAGAAGTACATTCAAAGAGAAGCATAGCAGGAATTATCCTCAAGTACAACCTCATTAACAGAAGCCATGACTTTTGAGGAGAGTGACTGTGTCATTCTGTTAGTTGAAATAAAGCAGTAATCTACCAATCAGACTTGTCTTTTGTGAATATTTAATGGGAAATGAAGCTACATTCCCACTTCAAATCCCATTTCTGGTGGTTCCTGGGCTGGACGAATGAAGAACACCAGGTACTGTATGTATGCTGAGCAGGTGAAGGTCATCCCAGTTTACATACCTACATTAGCCAACAACAGAAAGATGATGGAGGGTAGATGATTACTTTAAAGACATCACTTTGTGGTGTATAAAATGGGATGGTAAACCACTTCTGTATTTTAGCAAGAAAAATATATGGATTGATAAGATAAAGTGACTGCTGATAAGAGTGCTGGATAATGGTCAGATCAACACACTACTGAGGAAGAACAGAGAACATAAAATTTGCAAAATAGAGTGCAATATTACCACTTCAAGTCAGAAATGGCTAGACTGCTATTATGAAAGTGCCCATACATTTCATTTGGTGATCCTGGTAACAAAATACTAAACAACTGAGACAACAACTGCTGGACTTCAGCAATGCATGTTTGTATCTGACCACAAAGTACAGGTAATGCTCAACTTAAAAACCAACTAAGAAACAACAAACAAACAAAACAAAACAAACACACTTCCATCAAAGCCATAATGAAACAGACACAACCTTCTAATGGGTGGGGAACTGGTAAGCTCTTGCAAAAAGTCACTAAGAAGGCAGAGGAAAAATATAAGATTGCTGATTGTTCCTACAAAATCTGGTGTGCGTTTCTGCATGATTGATTGAAACTTTGAGTTGAGCGGGTTAAATTCCAACTCCGTGCTTTTCAAACCTGGTAAATTACTCAAAATTGGGTAAAAGTGGGGGGGGGGGGGGTTTAAGCAACAACACACAAACCCATTACCGAACTACAACAAAAGGACATTTAAATTAATTGAAAAGTGTTTTACCTACATTGGGTAAAAGGGACTTTCCAATAGCCAGTTTGGGGCAAAGAAGGAAATAAATTTATGAAGTGCTGTCCTAACCAGAATGCTCTGAACAAGTATCATTATGACAGCTTGGTAGAGGGTTAAACATGCCATTTGGCACACTTCAAAGTATGGCCTATTTACACAACCATCAATGAAGGAAGGCAATTTTTAGAATCTACCGTCTTGCGAGGCAACACTCCCATAGCAGATGTCTTGGGAGACTTGCCTTTTCACAAAAATGCATGCCAGAGAAGTATGGCCAATCTTGAGGCCCCATCTATCAAAAACTGGACTTAATTCTCTATTACTCCAGTAAATCTGCTTTCTACATGAGTCTGTTCAACCATCATCTGCGTTCCGCAGTAAAAATGTTGTTAGAGGCTATGCTCCTTTGCAATCTGACAGTTTCCAATTTTTAAAAATATATTTTAATTTAAACATTTTTTAACACGATCAGAGAGGACACCACCATGTAGTGCATGATACAATGGTACATCATAGCTCCTACTCCTATAGCCTATATACAAATGCATGCAACATTGGAGGGATTAAATTTAGACTGGATAAAATCCAGCAAGTTTTTCCGTTTTTCCTGACCTCTTCCTTTCTACCTCTGTGCATTCCCCCTCCTCTCTGGCCTCCAGTGTTTCTTGGGAGTTGAGCAATTTAAGGAAGCAAATGTAAAATCTGAAAAATTATTTACAGGCTTTGAGCTGACAAGGCAACAATATGCCTCTATCCATACAGTACAGGCCCCAGTGTAGCACTTTTGCACAAACGGTGCAGTCGGAACAAATCCCACTTGTACATTTTCAGTGATGCAATACTGCCAAGTCTCCCTATTAGGCACTCAACAATATCTCTAGGATAAAACTATACTACACAGAAAAGGCCAATGTATGCTGCTTAGAAAGCCTGACAATGAATTCTTTCTTGCCTAGACCAAAACCGATGAAAAAAAACCCCACAAATTCATTTTTGAACATGAGTCTATTTGACATGGGGAGAGAAAATGGTTAATTGACACAGATCGTAACTGAGCAACACAATGCTTATTACAGTGGCACAGGGTGCTCTGTTCTTATTTATGTACTTTGTTGCTTCTTTATACTCTCTGACATTTAAAGGTTTGCACAGATTAGCAGAAAATCCCAGGAATTTCATAACCTTACTACAGAGGAATGCTATATTCAAGCATTATACAAAAGACATCATTAATTCCATCAAAATCTGATCATGAGCAGAACTAGATACAGGGGAGGAATATGGTCAGCTGATACTCCAGATAAATTACTAATTACTAAATTTAATACAGGCCATTCTCACTTAGGACAGCACAGTGGTCAACAGTTAAGACATTGGGCTTGTTGAAGGGAAAGCCAGCAGCCCAGGTTCAAGACCCAAGTGCCACGCGACGGGATGAGCTCGTCCCAGCTCCGGCCCACCTAGCAGTTCAAAAACATACAAATAAGGGTAAATAGGTACCATTTTGGTGAGTAAATTACAGCACTCCATGATGTCATGCTGATGGAGATGAGCACTGCTCCCTATAGTTGGCAACAACTACTGGAGTAAAATCTGCAGGGTCTTCTTTAACTTTTAGTTTTATTCTTGGTTAACAAAGGTAATTGGGATCAGAATCTCCATCGCTAAGCAATGCAGTCAGAAAACATTGTTATCAGGTAACTACGTTGCTTAGCAATGGGAATCCTAACAGTCCCCATTGCCGCTAAGGATTACAGGTCATTAAGAAAGGACCTCCTCACAACTTCCTGCCCACTTCCAATAGGCAAAGTGTGGAAGCCAGTGGAAAGTTGCACAAGCAGGCCAGTCGACAAGAAGGGGC
Source organism: Myanophis thanlyinensis (assembly GCA_017656035.1). NCBI lineage: Eukaryota > Metazoa > Chordata > Lepidosauria > Squamata > Homalopsidae > Myanophis > Myanophis thanlyinensis. The sequence continues at coordinate 3,020 of JAEANM010027102.1, read as the reverse complement.
TGTTGCCAGGAGGGGAAGATGTGTGGGTGGGCGGAGAAGCAGTGTGGATGTGATCATGGGTGGCAGCTGCAGAGTCAGGAATGGTATGCAGGCAGCCAACACAGCATGAGCACCCCTGGCCAGGAATGGCGGTTACTGGATGGGACAAACTTACCAGAATGACTTGTGACCTTCCATGCTGGCTTTCTCATTGACTTTCTTCGAAGAAGTCAGCAGAGGTCACAAATGGCAATCAGATGAATGCAGAATGTTGCAACCCTTCAAAGTGCAAGATGTTTACCCAGATTGCAATCGTGAGACCACGGAGTTTCTAGGACGGCCAGAATTTCAAGATTTGCCATGGGAACTAGTTGAGATAGTATAGTCCTGGTGAAGAAGTACCAGGAGGCACGAGAAATGAAGCGTCATGTGGACTAGATTTCAATGGAGTGGGCTCTCTCTGCTTACAGATCGTCTGCAGCCTACCATTGATATAGTGAAGAGCTCGGAGAGATGAAGTGGTAGAAGAAATACAGCAGAGATCCCCAATCCATGTGCTGCGGAACCAGGCCATTTAAATTGTGGGTGCACATGCACACAGCTCCATTTGCACAAACTGAGGATGTGCATGCCTGCCACTTGCACAAATGGAGCGGTGCATGCTTGCCCACTGCTTGTGTGGAACACTGCCCTCTTCCCCACCCCACACCCCTGCCAGTCCACAAAACTGGAAAAGTTGGGGAAAGCTAACCTACAGCACATTTGGGAAAAGACCTATCCTCAATCTGATGGGAACTTGGTCAGGCTCATTTTTAAGCCTATACAGCAGTAATTTGAAAATTTCACTCCCCTAACTGCATCAATCAATTACCATCCTAGAAGTCCTTTTTAAGGTAATTTGTTTCTTGTCAACGGATGATCAGTAAGATCACCTGGAATGAACAATTCTTGTAGTATTTGGCAAACACAATAGCTCACATTCAAGCATCTGGACAGTGTCAATAAAGATGACCAGGATCTTGTCTTGTGGTCTGGTCTGGGATCATTTGAGTGTGAGTCCAAAGGAACTGAATAGGGCCCTCTGCACTTTTAGTATGACCACTTCTCAGATGGATCTCTGCCCTGCATGTCTAGTTAAGGTCTTCCATAGTTGCAGAAATTGGATCAGTCAGTTCTGAAGAAAACTATGTATGTTGTCCACTGCTCAAGTGGTCTTGGACAACTTGAGGCTTCTCTCCAACTTTCCTTCTCTAAGAAAGTGGTGAGCCTATAATTGCAAAGGACCCTCAAGGAAGGCAATTATTTCAATTCTTGGCTCTCCGATTTCAGCCAGAATACAGAATGAAAGAGTGTTGGTCCATTTGTGGATTATGCATAGGGACTGGACCCTCCTAGTCCTCCTTGATTTGTCAGCAACTTTAAAACCATCAGCCTACAGGTAACCTTCTGAACTACCTCTGATTTCAAACGGTGATGGTGGTAAAGAGGATTTACCTGGAGACCTCTACTCTGTGGAATCCGTCTCTTTCTTTTTCAACATCTGATTAAAGTCACCCATTGACAGACCATTCAGTATTATCCATGTGTTGATAATTATCTATCTATCTATCTATCTATCTACCTACCTACCTACCTACCTAACCTACCTACCTCATCCCTGGACTAAAGATGATGGAAAAGAGGCTGCCAGAGACTAAATGGGGAGGAACAGACCAAATGCATCCTTTCAAATACGACTGGCACTAGGTTTGTGGACCTAAATATTCCAAGGAAATTCCATCTCTAATTCTGGGTGAGTTGTATTCCTCCCACAAACAGTCTCTAATTTGAAACTAAATCCAAATCCATAAATCCACCGCTTCTGCTTGAAAAGCAGGTGGGCAGGTATGACAAGGTGGCCTTTACATCTGTACACTACTTGTGATTGGGAAGTATTGGCCAACCTTTTGTTTGGACTACTGCAATGTGTTCTACATAGGGCTACTCTTGAACATTTGGAAACTATAATATAGCTGCCCAAACCATGACTAGTGTATTGTATGCCATTAGCTCTTAGAGGTAGACCATGCTAAGTAAGAAATGCCGTGCTGGTCAGTACTACTTTTATTATAACAGCTATAGTAATAGAATCTCGCAGGACTAACATGCTTCACCCTTCTTCCCTTTTATCTTCTTATGAACTAGGGAAGGGCTTCTCTGAGATATTTTCTCAAGTCACTTTCTTGACCCGGGTTCAAGTATCTTTTATCTAACCACTGCCTTGATAGGACCTCTTGCTTCTTTCTGTCCTTCAAGGCCATTCCCTTCGCTGTAGAAGAGTATTGATTTGTGAACTGCACTGTTTGCCACCCAGCTACCAGGTGCAATTTAAGGTGCAAGTTGTCACCTCTAAGGTCCTAATTTATAATGGCTATGTAAGCAACCACTAATGGCTATGTAAGAAACCACTTTATTCTTTATCCACCTGCCTTGCCCATCACATTAAAAATCAGGCTGGATAAAAAATAGATCATTTAAAAAAAAACAGATTTTTTAAAATTTAAATCGGATTTTTTAAATTTAAAACAGATGTGATTTTTTATTGAATTTATTTTAATAAAATGCTTTGGGAATAAAAATCTACCTAAAGCTAGTTTTCTATTTCAGATACATTAATAATTTAGTTGATTCAATATGAAACGGAGCTTAGTTATGTAGCATGAGGCTGTCTATTCTGCAATATTGGGACTGTTGGTGAGTCAACAGCGGGTCAGAGGAGAGGAGCTGCTACAGGACAGAGATGACAGCTGCTCTTTAAAAATTATGATTTAAATCAGCTTGATTTAAATCAAATCCACCCTGTTAAAAATGTTAAGTCCTTTGTCAAGTTTAGCAGTTTGTATCCTAAATGGTCCTGGAAACAGCTGCAAAATCCCAGAAAAAGAGTAAATCCCATAAATAAAAAATAAATGAAAAAATAAATAAATGAAAACCCATTTATTTCAACGAGCTGGCCTGGCCTGATACCTTAGGGTTGATCTTAATTTAATTTTAACTGAATT
>JAEANM010027101.1:0-10609 GCA_017656035.1 Myanophis thanlyinensis | reverse complement strand
AAAAGAAAAAAAGAAAAAATAGAAAAGAAAAATAGAGAATAATTACTATATAAGATTATAGTAAAGAAAATGAAATGAAGTATATAAATAAAAGATTTCCCCCTTCATCACAAGTACAAACACGTTTAATAACATATCACCGTCTCGTAAAATAAACTAATGATATCTTCTTTCCACAAGTTATCGCTTATCTATAAACAAATCATTAAAATGTTGCCTTTTAGTCCCAATGTCAGCAAATGCTCATTAAGGATTATTAAACCTTGATCAAATAAGACAACTTTATATCCCTTCCTTTTAACAATCTTGGTCTTTAGTCCTTTCAAGTAATATTCTAAAACTTAATTTATTTTCATTTATCTTTGTCTCGTCTCACAAATTTCTTTGAAGCCTCTTTTATAAATCCACTTTTATAAATCCAATTTTATAACTATAGAAAAGTTATCTAAGTCACTCTTTTGGCTATTGTGTATGACCTTTTTAATTATTAAGACATCAGCCAATTTCATTTGTATGTCCAATAAAGCATCTTTTTGCATATAATTCTTGCAGGCTCTCATTTTTAAATCCATTTTCAGATCAGAGTCATTCCTGACTGATAATATTTGTTCTTCTTTCATAACATTTTAAAATACAGTCTATCTGCAATGACAGATACTTTTATAGTTCACTTCTGGATCCATTGTTCCCAAATATCTTTCAATGTGTCCGATTTTAAAACATTTTGCTAGATTCTGTAATAGAAAGTCAAATTTAAATGTTCTTCTCATTTAATTGTATTTAATTTAATTTACTTCCTTCAGGTCCCTTCTGATTCTAACCTTCAAAGTGTCATCATATCATTTTTAAAAAGAGAATTCAAAACAAAAACATTTTTTTTTCCAGAAAAGCATTTTTATAATATTAATTCAAATCTACTTTGGTCCTTAGTTCATTTGTAACTTTCCAAAATCAGAATGCTAATCACCATTTAATTGTTTATTCCAAAAAATTTTATAAAATAATTTTTGTGCTTAAAACTTGCTTCGCTAAGTATTGAAGGAAACTCACCTGGTGCTATAAAACTTGATCAAAAAGTGACTAATATCTGAAACACAATTAACAAGCAATTTCAAAAAACAATTAGAATAGGAAGTATGCAAACCCAGTGTCCTTTTGAAAGCGCCAATCATGGTTTGAGCAAAAAGATGGCTAGTCCTTCATCTCTTGTAGCTTGTCAGAAACTGCTGTTTTGAGGCCTCCTTGTGTAGAGCAACTGTATGGAGCACTTATAGGTGAGCAAAAATCCTCTCAGAGAAGAATTATAAACAGCCTCTATTCACTGGCTCTTCATTCCATCACAGTTGTAGGCTCCTCTTTAATAGAGACATTTCCAGTTTGCCATTTCTTCCCTACATGTCAATTAAAAATCCTTCTAAGGAAGGTGTCTGTTGAAACAAACCATATCGACAAGATTAGGCAAAACGTTATATTATAAAAGTGCCCTTTTCAAGAACTCCTGCGAAAAAAATCCCAAGAGGATATAAATGGCAGCCTATTTGTAATTTTATGGATAATAACAATGTACCTCCAAAATATGACCCAGAAAAGTAGCCTCTTGAGCATGTTTCTGATAAGTGATTTAAATTAGACCTTCAAAATCCACATAACACTTCAACCAACCCCTACAGAGTTCAGAATAGCTTGTCATCATTATTATCATTATTAGCTGTGGATATGAGTCAAAGGCAGAACAAAGTTCATGCTTCTTTGTTCCTATAGTCCCCAGGAGATGCTTTGGTCCTTCAGCTCATGACAAAGATATGTGTGCACTTTGGGACTTCCCAACTAGGACTTTCATCTTAAAATGGATTGTGTCTGATACCATGGGACTTCATGCTAAATGATCACTCCATTTTTGTTTGATACCTGAAAGATCAAATACTTTTGGCAATGAAATCTTTCCATCTCTGGATCTCATGAAAGCTGTATACCTGGAAAACCAAAATAATGCAAGTAAATTCATACTTGGGCTCTGTAAGTTCTATGTATTAATTTTCTTTATGAATTATTTGACTATTGGATTATCTGAGTAATAGTTCAGACAATAGATGTTATTTAATTGATTCTTAAGTATGATGAAATGATGGATTCCTTTCACTGTAATAGGATTGTATGCTGTACAATACAATTGTGTGAACCTTGATGATAAATGTATTTTTTTTTCAAATTTTTCCAAATAGACCGCATGGAATCCCTAATAATTTTATTTTGAAATATTTTCAATTATCAATGACTCTACAGATTTAAAGATTTAAAATCCTATGGATTTGTAGCATAATTTTTTCTCAGGAAAGCTTTTATTTGAATAGCACACACAATGTTGATTTAAACAAGTTTTACAGAGAATAAAGAAATTTGATTTTATTAATCATAAAGCTTAAGATTTCTGATAAACCCTAAAGCCCTTCCAAAAATTCTCATCAATCTGTATATTTTAAGTATGAGCAGGAGGAAAATATTTTATGTGTAAGAGTAATCCTATTAACTGGAAATAATTACCTTAAGTTCAATTCATTTTTCTCCTGGTATGCCATTAAAAGGCCTTCTATACATTTTCTGAAAAAGAGTTCATTATTGCTGTAAAATATACAGATTCTCCCTCAAATGCTATTTCATTTATTTCTCCCAGTGAATTCTAAGAAAGTGGTTATTATAGTTGGGAAATGGAAAATAGAACAGATAGTAATTTTTGCACATCAGACATTCTCTGATTCATTCATTGGCATATTTGACCCCATCAACATGAAGGTCAATTTCATATGTGATTTTCTCATAGCAGCAGACTTACAATTTACAGCTGAGATAGGAGTGGGTGTCAATATACCTTATAAAAAGACATTTGCACAAGGGGATTGCAATTATTTTGTCTATGATCGCAGCTTATTTTAAGGGCCAAAGAAAAGCATATAACTCCTTGAGATTCTCAACTCTCATTTTGAAATCATTCCCAGATTCTAAGTTTTATATCTGGGGGAAATTGGGGAATAGCTGCATGGTCACAGTGTTTGCTTCAGAAAACAAAAAGATGATTGTGTAGATGTTCAGATCTTTCAGTGTTGATTCTCCCAGCAACTAGTTGTTCAGATAAATATAAGAGATTCGCAAAAGTGCAGATTTTGCAGTGCAACCAATAAAAACCATATCAATGTGATCTGTGCTGTTTAATGGCACTATAAAAGGTTTTTTGGGGTTTTCCCCCCATCTTTCTTTCTCGGAAAAAGTCATTTTTGCCTAAGCTTAGCATTTGTTTGGATGCATATTGGTCTAAAACTAGATATTAATTTAAATCCTGTCAACGAAATAATCACTGTTACTTTAAAAATAGTAGAGATAACATTTGGATCTAAATTGGGTGAAGATGTGAGCAGAGAAAAAAAACAAAACCAAACCTTATTCCTACATTCCATAGAAGCTCCACTCAAACTATTATCTGTAAGGGAGTAAACACAATGAGTCACAAAAACTATATTAATAAATTTCTGCTTCTCTACTAATAATTGTGGAGAGGAAGTGCAATGAAAAGAAAGAAAAGGAAAAGTAGTTCTAATCACGAAGCAATGAGTTTATCTCTTTTCCCTATCCAGGATAGAAATCTAGGAATTATGGAGCATATGGTTATAATAAAATAAAGAATTCAAGAAATTAAGAAGAAAGAATCCTAAAATACAGTTGAACATTAGATCTTTATATTAAACTAATTGGAGCTGTATTTTGATAATCTGTGCTTTTTCTGATCACCCAACCTCAAAAAGGATATGGCAGAGAAGAAAAGACACTCAATTGAGTGAAAACAGTGATACTATTATTATGATTACTATTATTCTTTAGATGATAAGATAGGAGGTAATTTTGTTTTCAATGTGGAGAAAATAACTAGAAACCAGTTTTGTTTTCTTCCACATGTTAGACTTTGAAATTTCCCAATGAAATCGATGAAAAGGATGTTCAAAATAAATAAAAGAATAATTGCATACCATGCATCCTAACATACTACTTTTTCCTAACAGGCTTCCCCCTGCCCCCCTCAGCGTGGCCAGATTTGCTTGGGATGATTAGACTTGATGTCCTATCCTTTAAATGATAGGATGGATGGAGAGGAAAATCTCTCCCTTTTGGTCTGAATTCATTCTAATCCATTAAACAAAATGGCTTCCCTCTCCCACAGTTGGCTGTTCTCTGGATGTAACAAACTTTCCCATTGTGCATATTACTTCAAGGAAAAGTAGCTCATCCTTTGCTATTGCAATTCACAAAATAATTGCTGGGAAAGCTCTCGATTTTCTGCATTCATGCAGAGAGTACCGGGTATGTGAAAAGCAATAAGCAGAATATGTAAAAAAGCGACTTGTAAAAGATCTCCTGCAAATCAAGACAGCCTGCACTGTTTATTTTGCTAATACATGGAGATCAGATCCTTATTTGGATTTAGAAATTGTTCTTCTGTTTTATGTATATCTCACCAGATACATTAAGAGTGCTTGTTTAGACCTAGAATGTAATAGATAATTTAACTTCAAGCATGAGTAGGCAACTGAGTGACTTTCAGATATTTAGAATGCAGCTTCTGCAACCTCTTGTTATTGGCCTTATCTGAAATTGACAGATCTGGAGAGTAGCCAATTGCCTGTCCCTCCTTGTTTTACCAGGACATTGATGTACAACTGTACCAAGAAGTTTGCCCTTGCAATTATAGGCTTATATTACAAAGCAAAGGCATTGCTTGTTGCAATACGGTGAAACACCTTTAGATGTCTCTCTGCTTATGTGGGTTTTGTGCAAAAAAAGGGGGGGGGGAGGGGGGAGGAAGTGTTTCTTTAAATAAACTATCTTGTTGCTTGGATTGTGTCAGAAATCAATAACAGCAAGCAATTGCTCAGCCACTGTTTCCATTTACAAAGTGATTGTGCAAAGGTGGTGCATAGCCAGACTGATAGGGAGAAGCTGGCTTATAAACTGTAAAGCTGTGGGCAGAATTACACCTGAAAGGCAGCAGGCAGAATTTCTTCCACATTACACCATTGTTATACCAGATCTTGTACAGTATGTTCAGTATAAACAAAATATCATGGTGAGGATGAGCCTGTTTTGACGGGGAAAGCTCTGTCTATTTTTCTTTCTGTAAGTCAGGGAGTTTTATATTTAAGGCAGCGTTTCCCAACCTAGGCAGCTTTCAGCCAGATGGACTGCAGTTCCCACAATTCTTAGCAAAGCTGGCTAGGGAATTCTGAGAGTTGAAGTCCACCTATCTTAAAGTTACCATGTTTGAGACACTCTGATTTAAATGTTCAATTGTTGAGAAAGTTATTAGCTTTACACTTTTTTCCTTTTTAAAGATCAGCAGTCTAAACATACACTTGTGCTTATCATGGCCATGCTGCTATCTGAGGGTTCTGGGAACAGGAGTATATTAAGCCAGGGTGAAACCATTTTAATGGACCACATCCACTTCCAAAGCAGGACCACTTTGGAGTAAGGATCATGTGTAGAATAGCTTCATCCTTCTTTTACTGTAGTCGCTGTTGTGACTTGCATTATTATTTTACAGATGACAAACTTTCTATAGGAAAAATAATCAATGATACAAGTAAGGGAAGGAGGGTTGGACAAGTAAACTAAGTATATCCAGGCTAATAAACTAAATTAATTAAAAACCAATAAATGCAGGCAATTCTTTAAAGTGCTGGAGGTGGGGGAGGCAGCAGGAAGAAAGAGATCAGGGAAGGAGAATAAAAAAGGAGAAAAATAAATCTTTAGATGAGTGACTTCTGTTCTACACTGGAGACTGGAAACAAACAATAGCATATTTTACATTAACTTCAAGAGATTCAGTGTGGGAGGTAACTATTTATCAGGAGATGCTCAACACTCATTCTGGAGCCACCCCTGGGCAAACACTGTGCAAGTACGTGACCTAACCAATGTTCCTTTGTACAAAATAAATGAATATTGGGAGAAGTGATATGACTTCTTTCTGTCTCTTCTTCTTCCTGTTTCAGTTCTGCAGGGCCTGCCTGGCTGGAACACGTAATGGAGAAGTGCAATCAGAGCTCCGTGGCTGAGTTCGTCCTTCTGGGCCTGGCAGAGTGGGCCATGACCGAAACCATGCTTTTTGTTCTTTTTTTGGTCATATACTTAATTACCCTAGTAGGCAACTGTACAATGGTGTTGTTAATTGGGTTTGAGCATCGCCTACACACACCAATGTATTTCTTCCTTCTCCATTTGTCTCTGCTGGACCTTTGCTATTCCTCAGTTACCATCCCACAGATGTTGGCACACCTTCTTTCTAGGCATAAAGCCATATCCTTTGCCCGGTGTGCCTTCCAGATGTACATCTTCCTGGTGTTTGGTATGGCAGAATGTGTGCTGTTGGGTCTCATGGCTTATGACCGCTATGTGGCAATTTGTCACCCCTTACACTATACCACCATCATGAACTGGCACTTCTGTAGTTGGACTGCAGGAGCTGCTTGGTTGAGTGGCTTCCTCAATTCCCTCATTGTCAATGCTTTTGCTCTGCGCCTGCCGTACTGTACCCAAAATCGCATCAATCAGTTCTTTTGTGAGGTACCGGCTGTGATCAAGCTGGCATCTGCTGACTCTTCAGAGGCTGAGATAGTTGTGTTTGTGTTTGGCTCCATTCTGCTACTGCTGCCTTTCATCCTCATCGCTGCCTCCTACGCCCGCATTGGGATTGCCATCTTGCGCATTCGCTCAGTTGAGGGCCAACGTCGTGCCGTCTCGACCTGTGGTTCGCATCTCCTGGTGGTGAGCCTTTTCTATGGCACAGCACTCTTTGCCTACATGAGGCCCAGCTCAGTCAGTTCTGCCACAGGCCAGGATAAGGCTGTGTCTGTGTTCTACACAGTGGTCACCCCCATGATGAATCCCCTCATCTACAGCCTTAGAAACAAGGAGGTGAAGGGGGCTCTGAGAAAATTATTAAGCAAGAAAACAGCCTCTCCAAAGACGTGACTCTGGTGCTGTCTTCAGCTCTGTTCAGAAACGGATGCTGACAATAAGCATCGTATTTGTAGCGAGCCAAGAAAACAGAACACTTGATGGTTAAAGGAATGGATCTTTGAGAGTTCTTGTAAAGATTCCTCTTTAGCCTTTTATACATATTTAGAAATCCAGACCAAGCATTATCAGATCTCTACAGAGGTCACTAATCAGTTTCTTAGTACTATATTTACTGGGAAAAAATACTATATTTTCTTTTTTCCCAGAAAAATTATCTACAAAATTAGAAAATCCTCTTAGATCTGTTGAGAAATGGACACCAGCAGAAGCAGATGAGTTTTCTATATCTAACTTTCCCTTTTCAAGGGAGCATTCAAGACAGTTTCCCTTGGCTAAATATGATATTTTCTTCTTATTCAATTCCTTCCCTGTGGCCTTTGTGAAACTATTAGTCCTTTTTCAACAACGCCTGCTGTATATAGTACAAGCCTGCACATTCAGTGTCTAAAGGACTTTTTGCCCAAGCTATGTTATGCTTTCTGTAACTGAGGAGAGTGAGAATGTGCTTTGAGTAGGTTACAATTAGGAGAAGATCTATGTCCTAGAGAAAAAAAAAGAACTAAACCATTAGAGTTCTTATATCATTTTACCTGCTGAGTTCCCTGATTCAGAGCAGCTTTTGCCTGAGTAAGAGAACCAATAAGAGATCAGAGAAGGAGATCAGTACTTCTTTAGCAGGATTCTTGAAGCTTGGGGCCTATGAAAGACCTGATTTCAGAGGAAAGGGGAGGGAGAAACTCATCAGCAATACCAATTCATGCTAGTCTGTGCAAGTCGTCTTTTCCTCAACCAAGCATGAACACATATATTCCAACTCAGTTCTAACTTACTGTTGAGTTTCCTATAGGTGGAATAATAAGGAATAGCACACTGAAGGTTATTGTAATACCATTTAATTCTTTTTAATACATGTTTTTTGCTATTAATTCATAACCCAGAAAAAATGTGCAAAAAAGTTTTACTTCCTTATATCTAGAACCTGTAAATCATGATATACTGAGCTGGCTGGTATGGAATAGCCCACATGGAATGGCCCATATGAAAATAAAAAAACATATTTAAAACATGTGGTTTGTTTCAAAAGTCCCCCTTTTTGCGTGTAAACATAAACTGTATTTTGGATGACGTTTTGGCAGGGTAGTTTTACCATAGTTGCAACTCATGTATTCTCAAGGTGATGTTTCCCTTCCTTTTTAATTGTTGTGAAAAATTTTCCCAGCTTTAATTTCTATGTAATGTATTTGTTTCTTGATTAGTTGTTGTATGTCAACAGCAAGATCAGGAAAAAAATAATTACATCACGATCAGGAAAAACTGTGAATTGCATTTTTGGCACAGCAAAATGTTTGATTAAACGAGTTGACTATAAGCCTTTCCAGATCAGAACAGCTCTGCAGCTCACCCAGAGTAATTTGTTTCTTTATCTTTCTATTTATTAAACACTTTTGCATTCCCCTGCAAACAAATTATAGTAGATTATAGTAAAACAACTTGGAAAATCCATAATAAAGTTCAAAATTAGTCAAAAATGTCATAACTTGCCATTAAACTACGAGCAAAATCTGACTGATTTTCCTACCGGTTCAGTGCGCGCACATGCGTGCCAAATGCACTACAGCACGGCTCTTTAAAGTGCTGTTAGAGGCTCCAGAAGCAGCGGGGACTATCAAGAAGGCTCTGCAGACACTCAAAACAGCTGATTTAGGTAAGTAAAAAAACCCAGCGCTTGTATAAAGAAGAATAGGGGCGTGGGTGGATGGCGCAATTTCAAACATCTACTACCAGTTCTGCTGAACCGGCTAGAACTGGCTGAATTTCACCTCTGCATTAAACCATGCCAACTGAAAAAATAATGAAGATAACCCTCCCCCCCAAAGAAATACAGATGGCATAATCAGTAATTCAGAGAAGTCTATTTGAAAAACTGTCTTCTGACATTTTTGAAAGGTCAACAAAAAGGAGACTACCAGTAGTTTGAGAAGCTTTTTTATTACATTGATGCCAACACACACACACACACAGCAAAGGTGAGGAGGTCATTCTAGTCTTCAAAGCATCTGAAGGCAGGACAAGAAGCAATGAATGGAAACTAATCAAGGACAGAACCAACCTAGAACTAAGGTTAAACTTCCAGACAGAACAATTGATCAGTGGAGCAATTTGCCTCCAGAAGTTGTGAATGCTCCTACACTGAAAATGTTTAAGAAGATATTGGACAACCATTTGTCTGAAATAGTGTAGGGTTTCCTGGTTGAGCAGGGGGTTGGACTAAAGACCTCCAAAGTCCTTTCCAACTCTCTTATTCTGTTACCTTCTTGTTTCAGTCCTATGAACTTCTTGGAAGTGTGGAATTTGTACTGTTTTTCTCCATCATTGATCAAATTGGTCACACCGGGTGGAATGGGTGGTCCAGTGCCAAGCCCTGGAGGGCTCCATAGGTCAAAAATAGTATCTTAAATGTAGCTGGAAATGAGCAGCCAATGTAGGGTCTGCAAAGCCACAGTGACATGCTCCAAATGCTGAGAGCCAGAAAATTGAAAAAACAGCTGCCTCAACAAAATGAATTCAAATTTTCATGCTGACACTCAAATTTCTTTTGTGTTTGTGAAATCATACCATAAAGATGTTTAATATGTTAATTATAATTAAATCCTTTCATTCAGATATAGGGGAGATTTCAATTATATAAGATTAGTTCCCCTTAAGGTAAGTGTAAAGAAACATGGAGGTTGATATAGTGCCTCCCTCCTTCTTGTGAACATGTACAGTACTTTCTGAGAGTTGTCTAGGGAAATTGAGTTTGAAAACATTGGTGCAGCTAGAGGTACATGAAAATCATTCTCCAGAATATAGTAATTCATTATATCCAGGGAGTCACAGGAAGTTTCAGTATTGCTCTACTTTGGATTTAGTAAGTGAAGGTAATCCTCATAAATGCAAAATTAAGCAGAACTTTTAAGTTTCATTCTTTCTATTGAAGCACATTGGCAACATCCCTCTTATGTGGAGTCCTACACAAAGACAACCAATGGTACCTTGGCATAAGCTATAAGGGCCTCATAGAATTGGTAACTCTGGATTCAAGCTTATAATAAAAATATGAAAATACAGCTTTGATCAGAGGTGAGATTCAACCAATTCACACCTATTTGAATTTGATAGAACTGGTTGTCAACTTTCTAAGCAGTTTGGAGAACTGCTGGTTCAGCTGGTCATTAGAGCAGAGAATCGGTTATTAAATTATTTGAATCCCACCGCTGGCTTTGATGGAATGGAAGACCAGAGGAAGAGAAACAGGAACCAGAACCCATCACCATTCCCATAATATACAGGTTTTGTTCTGATCTGCTAACCAATTCTTTTTCACACATGGAGGCTCATGCTTGCATGCTGCTTGTAGTCAGATCGGAGTATCCTTTCTAACTGGAAATTAATGTATGATGCCCCTTTTTAAGTGACTGTCTGCCTGACAATATTTGGATAGATCAATGGATGGATAAAGAGCTAGAAGATAGATAGATAGATATAGATGATATAGACAGAA
>JAEANM010027100.1:0-10609 GCA_017656035.1 Myanophis thanlyinensis | reverse complement strand
CCCCTCCCAACAAGACCCCCTCCCTAACCCTGAACTAAAAAATCCAAATTAAAAACCCTTTGGGAAATAAATTTAGTTTCACATGTGAAGTAGGCATGTCCTGTCTATCGCCAGAGGGAGTGGTCTCACTGTACCTTAGAGCCATTTCCCCTGCAAACAGAGGCTGTCACACTTTCTTTGCTAGTGTTTGGGTGTCTCCACCCAGCTCCCATACTGTTGCATTACTATGGTGATGCTGGTACCCATCCTCCCTCTTGCAAGATCCATAGCAACCCAGCATCTCACCCTTCCCTTCATCCCTATGGCAACCATCTCACAGACCTGCTCTGCCTCATCAATAATTTTCTAACTCTGGTGTTGCTATCTCTTATTCGATGTGGAAGACAAAAGAGGGGTGGGCAGCTGCAGTTCAGAAAGGAAGGGGGGGGAGGTCTTTGCCAGTTTTTTTTTTAAAGCTGTGTGTAGTTGTGATGTGAAGTGAAAGAGGAATGACATGACAGTACTAATTTTGTATTTCTTCCACTGTTAGCGTATATGTGAAGGATCAGGAAGGTGTTTCTTATGTGTGTATAGCTTTGTAGTATATTATATCACGATGTGTATGGATTATGTGCTATGCATGATTTTTGCATTTGTATATTTATATGTGCCTGGATTTATTACAGCCTGCCCTATCCCAAGGGCCAAAGAATTTGTGATGCTAAACAAATTAAAATGCAATGCTATGAATATTTATTCAAAAGTAAAACTTTATTATATATACACATTCTTAAAATGGATATGGTGAAGATAATAGTATAGATGTAGATTTGTTCACAAAAGTAACATTTCTGTATAAAACTAAATAATTATCAAAGAGAAAGTAATAGCTGTAGCCAGGAGGGCTTTTTCACAGGTTCATCTTGAACCTGCCAGATGTGCCCTTTTCTCAAATCAGGAGACCTTGCAGATGGTCCCTCAGGCCTGGTCACCTCATGATTTGACTATTGCAGTGCGTTCTAAATGGAGCTGCACTCAACCATCTGGAAGCTACAGATTGTTCGAAATACAGCAACGTGAGTGGTGTAAAGGACTCCTCTTTGTGCCCACATGTCACCATTGCTGTGGGAACTGCATTGGTTACCAGCTTTTTTTCAAGTGCAATTCAAGATGCTGATTGTCACCTTTAAAGCCCTTCTTGGCACAAGGTTTGATTAACTAAGGAATTTATTCATTTATTGTATTTATAATTTACAAAATGTATAACTTTATAAGGAACTCAAGGTGTAGCCAATACTCTTTCCTGTTCCTATTTTCCTCACAACAAGAATCCTGTGAGGGGAGTTAGGCTGAGAGAGAGTGACTGACCCAAAGTCACCTAGCCAGGTTTCATGCCTAAGGTGGCACTAACACTCACGGTTTCCTGGTTTCTAGGCCAGCACCTTAACTACTACACTAAAATGGCTTTTCTCCATTTTTTTCTGCCTACAGAGTGGATGATCTTTCAACAGAGTGGGTGCTCTTCAGTTTATTTCTATCAAACTTCACCAGATTTGGGGTCTAGAAAATGTGCCTTTTGTTTTGTAGTCTCCATCTTCTGAAATAAAATCTCCCCTATAGGTCCCCCACCTCTCCTGGAGGCCTTTTAAATATAATTTGTTCCCAGGGTTGGGGTTATTATTATTTTTTAGGTTGGGGTACTTACGTATTTCTATAATTGTGTGTTTGTGGGATATTTTTTTAATGTCTGGGCTGCTTTATTTTGTTAATATTTGTAACTATTACTGTATGTAATGGATTTTGTAAGCCATTCAAAGCCTACTGAAGAGTGCAGTCATAACAAATTTAATAAAATAAATATAAATGTAAAAGTTTAAAAAGAGAGTTAATGGTATCCCAGAGTCACACTGTGGAGGAGATGGGTAGTATCTAAATTTGATAAAATAAATAAAAAATAATAAAAAAGTTATGCTGCATCTGAATTTGTGCAGTAGAGTACCATGTTCCCAAGTTCCCTTTCTCTTGTGTTCTCTGAAAACTGGTATTGAGGCCTGTCTTTCCCTTCTGATGCTGGAGACAATACATAGCCATCATGACTACTGGCCATTAACAGATTTCACTTCTATGCATTTGTCCAAACCATAACAATTAGAGGCCATCACTACCTTGTGCTTGTAAAGAATTCCAAAACATGACTATGTGCTGAATTTTCATTTTCTGTGCTTCTGAGTTCTACTTTTACTTTTTTACTAAGGTAAAAAAAAACAGGCTTTCCTTATTGCTTCAGCCTGTTAATAATTTTCTATATTGGACATGTTTTGTTGTAACCAGTTATGTAAATTTGAATTCAGTTCCTTTTGCTGTGGATAAACTTCAAATATAGCTTTTTCCTTCTCAACTTCTTTTTAAGTAACTCCCTCTTTTCTGAATTGAAATACAAAAATATTATTTTGAGCTTATTAGAAATTTTCTGTTTAAAAGATTCTCTTAACCCAAACTTGAATAGTGTGACTACCAGGATCAGATTGTATAATTTTCCTGGGGATAATATGTAAGTAGCTAATTATCAGTGCCTTCTAGGATTTCCCGTTTATCTGTCTGGTATATAGCTTTAAGATCTCCTTTGTAGTTTTGCAGTAGTGGCAAATATCTATCGCTCGGGTACAGGATGAGAGTGAAGGTTCATTCAATAGCCCACAAACCCACAGCCACACTTCACCAGGAATTATCCAAAACCAAAGACAAGATATAGAAGGATGAAAGAAACAATGTAATCTACAAAATCAGCCATAACAATTGCAACCAATTCTATTTGGGACAAACATCACATCAGTTAAAAACCAGGATCCATAAACACCGGCTGGCAGTCATAGGCCACAATCCCAAATCCTTAATCTCTACCCACACCAACACCAAATAGCACCAGTTCAATTGGAGCAACACAAAAATCATTGGCCATGCTACTACCTGCCACGTTTGTGAGTTCATAGCACTTCACAAGCAATTCCATCACCGGACATTGACCTACAACCAGCCTACGAGAACCCATCAGAATCCAAATCAACTGCACAGCTAACCAGAGACAGCAGTGAGCCTCAACCAACCCACACAAGCCCCCCCACAGCCAGCACATCACCTCCCAATGACCCTCACCTGATCTAACTTCCCCATGCAAGACTCATGCATGACTCACCCCCGACTCATAAAGAGAATGTACCTTCACTCTCTCCTTCTTATCTCCTATACAAATTCCAATCAAGCCTGATTTTTTCCCCCAAATCAACCACTTATTGGGATAATTTTTTACTTACATAGCCATTAATTTTGATAGTACCTGATTTATGTTACGTTTACTTTACCCTAAAGAACTAAGTAGGTTGCACTGCCTGCTTGTTTTTACCACTTTTTTTTTTTTAAAAAAATTTGATTATCCTGTATCCAAGCATATCACAGTGTTACTTCTGTGAAGACCATCAGTTCCAGGCCATCCTGTTCATTGTTGGATGTGTGATAATATTTAATCATACAAACAGGAACCCATTTTTTCTCCCTCCCCCCCCAAAAAAGTCTGCTTCTCATGGTTATTACTGTACTGCCTTTTAACCCTCCAATGGTGTATAGAGTCACACCACACGAAGGAGTCCGATTTCAGGATTTTATTTCACTTTTTGTTTTTTATCAGAAAGGCTACATAAAATGGTATTTTTTCAAAGGAATGTTGAATAGTAAGTCAGACCAATGTTTTAGTGCAAATTAGAATGCTTAAAGCTAAATTTGTTCCTGGAGAATGTGCCATCAATGGCAATAATAAAATCTTGTGTTGGGTAACTTTTGAATCACAGTGCTCGAAAGATGCACTAAACAACTTGAGATGGGTTTAACCACCCAACAGAAATGGATTGTTTACTGGACATTTTTATTTTATTATATTTTGTCTTGGGGCCAGTTGCTGGAAAAAAAAAGGAATGTAATTAGAGGATTCTCCCCCCCCCCCATTTTTCTCAGCATTGAAGAAAAAAAATCTGTTTGCATTGCAATCATAACACAGATGATTAGAAAATTTTGCATTGGACTATGGCTCCTGTTGCTAGCATAGGATTCTTTTTTGATTTGGTTTTCTCAAAGAGCAAATTACCAACCTGCCCTTAGGGAGGGATGTGTTTGTTTTTCTACTTGGCAACTATAAAGTGTGTGTGAGGGGGAGGCATGGAGATTTGCTACTGATCTACTTGCCTTTGAGAGGACAATGGACTAAATAATCTTGGTTTAGAATAGATCATGTACAGGATAGGAGAATTGGAAAATTATTTATGACTTTGATTTTAGTTTAATACAAGAGAAAGGCCATGATAATATCCCTTGTTCTGTCCCATTACTATTGGATTTGTCCTAAAAATAAATTGATTTTATCCTTTGTCCAAACTGAGAGCCAGTTTGGTATAGTAAGGCTTCAGGCGGGAAACCACGAAATAATGAGGATCCCAGCTTAGACAAAAAGCCGGCTGGGTGACTTCAGGCCACCAGTCCCTCTCTCTGTCCTGGGAAGAAGGCAAATCGCAAATAATTTTTGCAATCTTGCCAAGAAAAATGCAGGGACTCATCCAAACAGTTGCCAGGAGACAAGAGTGACTTGAGGGCACACACATAAAAAAATTAATTTGCCCATCTAATGAAAATAAAGTGGTATTAAATAGAGGATTTATTGCTTTTTACCATAAAAATGCTGCCTGTTAGAAATAGAGAATTTTCTTTGCAGACTGGTAGGTAGACCACAATAAGATAGAAGATAAACATAAATGTCCATTTACTATCCAGATTCATAAAATCCTGACTTGAGTTTTTTTTAAATTGGATAGAAGACAAAGTTAAAATCTGTATCTGTTTCAAACTCTACATAATAAATATTGTTGATTTCATATCCCCCCAAAATCTTTTTTTACAATGTAGATTTCTTTAACATCATGACTAGGGAGGATTTTAACCTTGTCCTCCCAGGAGATCCCCCCAAATCTAGATGATTGTTGGAGTGATGAAGAAATATTGCATATCTTCATTAGGACAGTTGGCAGGTGATAGCCTTGGTCTTCCATGATTCTAATGATGATTATGGCAGAAAAATCTAGGATGTAAAGGAGAATTATCATTCTTGCATGCCATCTTTCTCAGAAACAAAGGTATTTGCATTGGGGCAAATTGGGGTCTCTGAGGTCCTGAGACTTCATGGCACCAAAGCAAAAAAATCAGCTGGCATCTACTTCTCTTCTAATTACTAAAATAGCACAGGGCACACATTCCTGAGCAAACCTTGTGAACAGATGTGCCAGTCCATAGTGATGCTTTTATAAAATCTCAGGCTAGTGCAAGAGGGCTTCTTGCAGACCATGTGCTCCTTAAGTCAGATCAGTCTGTTTCTTGATTTAGTTCACATTCATACCTGATGCCAAAACTTTTGGCTTATTACCTCCCCCCACTCCCACACACACTTTCCATTAAAGCTTCCTGGCCAGAAAATGCAGGTGTAAGGTGGTATCTTCTCTTCCTGGTCTTAATTCTTCCAGACATTGGGGTGGGATTCATGGATCTTGGTTCCCTGCTCCACCTTCTTTGCTGGTTTTCTGATCTAAAGCTTTTTCCATTTTGAATTTTGGAAAGGCGTCTAGGAAATCTTGGCTGGCAGCCACCGTTTAGTCATTAAATCACACTCCTCCACTAACACAGCTCTGGATAGAAGGAGGTAGGAGAAGTCTGTATTTCTGGACTGGGGGGAGTTGATGATGAGAGACACGCCTGGCCTCCCGGCACGTGGAAAATGAATGTTTAAAGTAGCACCGCTAAAAAAGCCACACAGCCATCAGCTGTCGTGTACTTCGGGAGCGGCGGAAGAGAGGTTGCGAGTTAGCCAGGCAGCTTTGGGGGCTGTTCTTGGAAACCCGGATTTAGCGGAGTCTCAAGAAATCAGGCACACAATAGCAAGGAATAGCAAGCACGACGCAGGAATCTCTTTCGAGACAAGGTGGGGCAGAGCCCTGGCAGCCGCCTAAGGCATCTCTGGAGGAGCCTCCGCGCCGACGCTTCTGTTCCCGTAGCAGCCATGCAGCACCCCGGCGGCGTCGCGGGCATCGGGACCTCGAGGGGCATCCGGGCGTCATTGTGGAGAGCTGCGAGGCAGGGAAGGTGGGCCGGCGCGGGGGTGGGTGGGCTTGGAGGGCTGACAATGGCCAGGGAGGAGTGGGAGGGGGGGGGGAATCTCTGGCGAAGGGCGGGCCCTTCCGTGTCCCGGCTCCTCCTTTGCTTTACGTGGAGGAGCCGAGGATGGCGAAGGCCGGGCGGCGGTTGGGCAGCTTCGGGGCACGGAGCGGCCGCCGCCGTTGCTGAGACCCAGTCTGGATCTTCCATCCCCGTCCTCACCAAGTCCCTGGCGGCGGCGGCGGTCCCGGGCTGCAGAGCGTGCAAGCGGCCATGTGGTGCCTACAATGCTCGTCCGAGCGTCGCCCGGGACAGCTGCAGCACAAGCTCCTGCACTGGTGAGTGTGTCCCCCCCCTTGCAAGGCCCCCCTCCCCTTCCTGGGGTGGGGGGAGAGCTCTGGTCGCTGCCAGAGCCGCACCGCGCATTCGTTCCCTTTCTTCGGCCACTTGGGACGGCCCCCGCTCTGCCCTCCGCCGAAGACGGGAAAGCCGAGGCGTTTGAACGGCCAGCCGGAGAACGCCTCCCCCTCCGAGCTGCAGACAGCAAAATAGCGGCCCTTTTCCGCAGGAAACACCGCTCTCCCTCTCCCCCTCCCCCTTCCTGATAGGTTTCCTCTTCCCTGGATAACTATTGGTTCCCCTGGAGCTTTGCTTGGCCAGATCCCTCTCTTCCAGGCCCCTCTCTTCTCGGCACCCCTTCCTGTTTGAAATTTTGAAATAATCTGAGAGAAACTCTTTCCCGCTGCCCAATTCCTGCCTTTGTTGACGAGCTGCCCGATTCTTCTCTTCCTCATCTCACCAGCCACCACAACGTTCAGCAGGAATCCCCAAATGCCCAGGAGATAATTCTTTGTCTTCTTTAGCAATATTAAAAGGGACACTTCTCAATTGTTTTCCTTTTGCGTCCTGCACTCACTTTGGAAGATTCAGTAACCTGTTAATGAATATTTCCCTGATGGAAAGCACCGCCTTCTTTGGGGTGAATTTTCTGATTCTATAATCACATTTTTGGATTTTTCAGCAGACATTCCAAATTCACTCTTTATGTGGCTGATAATGCTGTTCTGCTTATAATCACATACTTACCTATTCCTTCATCTGTTTGCATCCCCAGAACAGACCCTGCCAAGAAACTTCTCTGTATGCTGGGCCCCGTTCCCAATCCCCAGGAACTACATAACCATTCCTGCTCTTTTTGCTTTCTCTATTAGCTCCCCCCCATAAATAATATTTAACTGAATATAATTTATGTTAACTTGAATGGCTCAAAATGGAGAATCTCCAAGAATTCTGCTTCCTTTCTCTTTGCTTACAAAAAGGCAAGCCTAGATCCATACCTAGCTTTTTTATTTCCTGGTCTCTGTGCAAGCAAGGACTTTCCCATCTTATCTTCTGAAGAAAAGATTGGACTTGGCCTCACTTAGTCATTTTTCATTATATGAACAAACACTTTGAATTTCAGAATTTACAAGAGTCCCAGAAGTAGACTATGCAGGGGGAATGGATTAATATGCCAAAAATCTGGTATTCCTATCGCCTCTGCACTCAGCAGCCATAAAATTAGTTCCATCTACATTCAGCTTTCTTCCTTCACAGCTCTTTTGACATAGATACTAATATTTAAGCTGGAAAATTTATTTATGACCGGCTTGATTAGGAAGAGATTCAAAGAAAAAGTTCTGGGATTGATACCAGATGAAGTCTCTAAGGATTCTAGTATCCATAAAAGAATGAGAGACAACCCTGATCTGACTTGTCATGTGGGGAATGTTTGCTAAATAACCTCACCTGCATCTGAATATGCATCTTTGCTAGCAGAAATCTCTAGTACCCTCACCTTATTATGTCTCTTTATAAAAAGTAACTAAATGAAGCAGAGTGATAAACACTGCAAAATAAGATTTGTAATAATACAAAATAGTCAATTTCTAGAGTTTGCAAGGCTCTCTTTTCATTTAAATGAGTGCCCAAAGTAATAGATACAAATATACACATATGGAGAGCTTTTTTAAAAATCTATGTTAGGAATGGTGTATATTAATATTATATATTACATGTAAATATAAGAAGAGATAGTATTAAACTTTTTTTATCCTCCTGAATAAACAAGATAGGATGATTTAAAATTGAGGTTGAAAACGTCACAGAAAGATTGACCACTGTGGTATTAGTTGTTTTATTTTTTAAAAAAAGGTTAGCTGACTATCAAGTAATGATTTGTAACAAAATTCCACCTATGTTGAGTGCATGTCAGTTTCAGCAATGTACGCTCTACTCATAGAAAACTTTGCAAACAAAAATTTATTATCAGTAGTTTCCTGCCAGGAATAGATCTTATACGAAGGTATTTTTATGGTGAGATTTCCTCTGTTTCACCAATAAGCCCCCACATCTGCTCCTGTAATTATGCTATCTTGCTGCAAATATACTGTATCTTGTCTGAAATTTCCTACTGGTTTTGTGGGATTGGAATTCTAAAATAATGTGTATCTACTGGGCTCTTACTTTGAAAAGCATGACCTGGCCAAGCTTTGTAATTACACCTTCCTTTAGGATTGCTTTGTCTGCCTGTAGTCCTGAACCTGCTATTAAGACTGGCTTTGTACAACATGCTTGGCTAATTTCTGGCTCGGTATATTGGGTTGCCCCAACCTTTACAATTAATTTATGGTGCATAGTGTTACATGAATATAGGCGGTTGAGTTAATTCAGTAAAACTATGGGCTCAACACACTCCTACGGAGATCAGTGGGGTGTCAGTATTCTATTGGTATTTTTAAAGCAGAAGGCATTGTGTGGATTATAAAGATATATTAAGCTTGTTATTATATTATGCTGATTGAGGAAAAAACCAAATTATATAGTTGCTATTATAAAAAAAACAATGTTAACTTTACTGGATTTGTTATGGTACTTTCCTTCTCAGAAGGCATTTCCAGGAGAGAATCTTGCTGGACACCAGGCAACTCTTCCGTTAGGAAGGCTTAGCTGATAGATCTTGATGTCCCAAATTTACAAAGCTGAAATGGGGGGGGGGAGAAGGAGAGGGAGAGAGAGATTCTGTGTCTCAGCTGTTTAACTAGCAGGATTTATTTGTTTGTTTCTATGTCTGTTCTACCCTAGATTCAGATTCACATCTGGGGATGTGCTTTATTTCACACACACACCCTCCCCCAAGAATAAGATTCTCATTGTTGTAGAGATGAACAAATTCCAAATAGATTTCAGTTTGAGGAAAAAACACCGATTAGCATCATAGGCCAAAATTAAAGTCATTCAGTCAACTGATCATATGAACTTAATGTAATCAGGATTAATCCATTAAGGATAACATAGATTTATACATAGCCAACACAATTTTGCTTTTAGATGGTAAGTATATTTGTCATCACGACAGGCATCTTCATTAGAAGAGGAATAATCCCCCCCCAGATACAAGATAAATAATTGTGCCTATTGTACATTAATGCTTGTCTGTTGAAGTTATAGCATATGTATATATACGACTGCCTAATTGTGAAGCCTTTTAGAACTGTGGCTATCAAATTAATGAACCATTACAAGTGGTCCTCAACTTACAACAGAAATTAGGACCAGAATTTCCATTGTTAAGCAAGGTAGTTGTTAAGTGAGTTACACTCAATTTTCTGACCTTTTTGCCATGCTTGTTAAGTGAATCACTGCAGTTGTTAAATGAATCAGGCAGTAAACAGATCTGGTTTCCCCCGTTCATTTTGCTTGTCTGAAGCTGGCTGGGAAAGTTGCAAAAGGTGTGTACACATGACCCCCCCCAAAAAAAAAAACAAAAAACAAAAAACCACTGCTACCATCAAAAATGAATGCTATGTGCAAGCACCTAAATTTTAACCATCTGATTATGGGGATGCTACAATTGTTGTAAATGCAAGGACCAGATGTAAGTCCCTTTTTTCCAGTGACATTGCAAGTAAATTGAAACTATCTGTACCTCAAAAGGGGCATCATTTATCTCACCTCCAGTGCTTTCAAAAGTTAAGTGTCAGCCCTGAGGACTAATTGATGGGGAACTACTGGGCAGTTCCAGGAATGCTGGTTAGATTGGGAAGCACAAAAAAAACCAAGCCACTTCCATAACCCTGCTAAGAAAATGGCATAAAGGCCATTACTACCTGGATTCAACTACCTACCTACTGTAAGAGTAACGTCATCTGTCATCTTTGTAATTGTGCATTTCAGTTTTCCTGTATCTTAGGTGTTTGTTTATTCCCTTTGCTCTTTATTCTTTACATCTACCCACATTACCAGTCAATTGAGGCTGATTTTTCTAAAAGCCAATTCAGCAGTTCCAAATATAAAAGGAGTTTGTTTTTTATAAATGGAAAGGCAATATTCTGCAATCTTGGAAGTTGAAATATCCTTGTAAAAGTACACACATATATACGTATTCTGATTTGTTTTATTTATT
>JAEANM010027099.1:0-10609 GCA_017656035.1 Myanophis thanlyinensis | reverse complement strand
AACAATCTAAAAATCACTTAAAATAATTATACAAGCTGATATGATTTAAAATTAAATTAACCCAGTATTAAAAACAACCTGGAATACCAGTCTTCTGTCCACATTTTCTTCACTGTTTTGAGAAAGTGAGCAACATGAGAGCTTCCTGATGTTTCTGATCATTCCCCCTCAGCTTCTCTGAACATTAGTCGTGCTTCCTGAAGCTGTTGGCAGTTGCATTTCTTGATAACCCAGATTGATAGGAGTGTGAAGTTCATGATTGTAAACTATAATAGAGAAGGTCCAGGATGAGTTAAATCTTAACTGAATAAAAGCAGATGATTGCTCAGCTTTGGTTAACCCGTAATTTACAAGCTGGAAAACAGTGACATCAGCCTATTTCACAGGGTGGTTATAAAAAAAGAACAAAATGTTGTATATGAGAAGCTATTAAATATTAAGGAAGGAATATATAAATAGATAATACATATAGGAAACGTGCTTGAGAGAGAAGTATGTATGCCTTCATAAAAGCTAGGAACTTGAATGTGATAATGGAAAATCTAAAATTCCTAAACAGCCGCCAGTCTCTACAGGATTGCTGCAACATTTCTGAAGTACTCTTGGTTTATATTCTCCATTTCTTTTCTTTTTTTTTTAAGATTTTTTTTAAAAAAACTAAGGTTTTTGAAGTCACTTTTTGGTGAAGTTATTCCCTTTGGAAAGGTTATAATGTTATTTAAAGGCAACATTTGAAAAATCAGAATTTGGTCCATGAAAATAGTCAAATCTATTGTACATGTAGACATAATCTTTTCAGCAGGATCACACATTTCATTTTGAAGGTAACAAAAATTGTAAAAGATTATTAGTCTAAGGCACTTTGTTTTCAAGCGATTTGTTCTTCTTCAGTTCCAAAAATGTGTCTGGCTAACACAAGCTGTCTCCCACAGAGCAAAGTCTGTGCTACACCTAAGATATATTAACAATTCCTTCTCTGGTTGAAACCTCTTGTATTCTTAAAGGGATATTTCCACTTTGCTGCTTCTTATGTCGTGGATTCATTGTTGTATGAAAGATGCTTCTTTCTCCCTTTATTACATTTGCATATGGCCTCACCAGATCCAGGAAAGCTAAGGACTAGCCACATTTATATGGAAGGCACAATCTATGAAATAATCCATTCTGTACAGTAACACTGGGATCCCGAGCATTCACCTTAGCTGCCAATGAAATCATGCTGGAGGTAGGGGTGGAGACTTTTAGAATATAATTGTCATGCTCATGTTTTCTGGCTTATGCAATGGCAATCTTTATTTGCACAGGATTTTAGATAAGACCTGTTGGGTTGCATCCAAAATTAGTCATACTCAGGAAAAGTGAATCATTGCTAAGCTAAGTTACATTCATTTCACTGGAACTTACCTGCAAGAATGCATGCTGTTGCGTGATTTTCCATCATGACTTCTTGCACCTTTATTCCATTTACTACACAGTTATTGTCTCCAAAAGCAGATCATATTATGAGAGAGAGTGGGGGGAGGGAGGGAGAGGGTGGGGGACATTCTTTGGGTTTACAAGGAAGGAGAGGAGAGACCCATAGAAGCTATAGAAGCCATAATCACATAAATGTCTAGATTGGTCTTCATTAATAACCTGCTTGAATGACAAGCAAGGGTTCTTGGATATCTGACAGATGAACAGGTCGAGGATGAGTCTTCAGCTTTCCAATCTTGAAGACAACTCTTTTCCCTGAAAGAGAGAGGTCAAAGCCACTAATTTTACCCAAGGCACAATATTCAGCCTTCCATCCTTCCGAGGTGGGTAAAATGAGGACCCAGATTGTTGGGGGCAATAGGCTGACTCTGTAAACCACTTAGAGAAGGCTGTAAAAACACTGTGAAGTGATATGTAAATCGAACTGTTATTGCTATTGCTATCCTTTCTAGTTGGCTGGGGTGCAGCTTCTTATTAGTTCTCAGCCTTGGGCTGAGAAACTGCACATTTAATTTGAAGCCATACCATAATATTTTAAGCATTTTAAAGATTTTCCCTCTCCCTACCTATGTTGTGCAACTTCATGCTATAAAAATGGTAGGGACAAGGATAACAAATTCTCAACCTAATCACCAAAACTGTATATCAATGAAATCCCTTCTACTTCTCAGTGGGCCCCCCTACTCTTAATGGAAAGTTAACAATAGTGGTTCTAATTATTTTGCCAGAACAATATGGTCAGATGCAGCCTATCTTCCCAAAGGCCTAACACACAGCCATTCAGACATACAGATCCAGAAAATGGGGCCAGCCCAATACGGTAGATCATTGGTCTCCAATTGGGCCAGATGTACTATACTAAGAAGAAGCACTGGGTGTTTCTAATGGAATTATATGACAAAAAAATGTCTTGGACACACTGTCACCCACGCTGAGAGGTAAAATTGAATTATCACATTAAACTAAAGTCTTTCTCAAACACGGATTCCAGTTGACCTCAAAGTCTTGCAATTTCATATCAAAATGCAGGAACTTGGTTCTTCAATGGAAGAGCTTGAGCCAATATGGACAAAAATGAAAAGTGCTGGGAGCTGTATTCCAATAACACCTGCACAGAGCCCCAGATTTCCCACACTTGATGTAACAGATCTTTGGGGAATGGCAGCCATTACACAGAAATATTTGGCTAATGGTTCTATGGAATGTAGCAATTGCTGTAAGGGGTTTTCATCCTCAGGGCAAAAGGCCATTGAATAGGTGGTACAAAAACTTTCAGGAAAATTCCCCTTTGCCTGTAAAACTAAGTTACCTTTTGTTATAATCTTAGCTTTGGGTCTGTGAAATGGGGATCGTTACATGACCTGTTGTAGGAATACACAAATTGATATGTAGCCATTCTATGTAACTGGAGCCTTCGAGCAGTCAAAAAATATAACCACATTCCAAATACACGATGACTGAATATTGCAGGACTGTTAGAAGGAAGACATAATTTGCTTGAAATGCACATCCTTCTATTTATTGCTGTCATTGATTTCTGGTTGTTGTTGTTTTTAATGGCTGCAGTAATTTATTTGGAAAGCTCGCGTATGACACAAACTCGGAGGCCTTAAAATAATCCTCCAAATCTTATGCACATTTCCTTGCAGCAAATCGTGGTCTAGAAATGACTGTTGCTTTCTTACTTAAATCATTTTGCGAAACCCTTTTCAATGACAAGGAATCAGCACTCAGTCTCCATCAGGGAAACTATTTTGCTGCGCTAGATGGCTGAATTTTGTATACGTGGCTATGGGAGATGGACTTCTTGTCTTCATACATTTCTCCACCCTTCTACCTCTGGCTTTCCTGCCCCAGGAGGTCAATGAGTGCAGCAATATGACAGCCAAATTAGTTTCTCCCTGAAATGGCCTTTCAGACTGAATCCAGCTTCTGCAAGAAAAAAAGGGGGGGGGGGAAGAAACATAGAAAGATGATGCATTCATTTCTCTTTTTGAAATGTTTCCTACGTTATGCGGTTATAAGAGATCAGTAAAACAGATCTGACGTGTCTTTTTGGCAGTGTTACAGAACCACTGTAAGTTGTAAACAATGCAAAGCTAATTTGGAGAGGAGAAAGAGATTAAACATTGGTGGGGGTTTTTTAAAGAAACATCTGGACTGTTATAGCTGATCCTTGTATCTGAAGAGCCCTTGGTACTCTTTGGGCTTGCTTATTTTCTTGCAGATGTTTCATTAGCAGGCCAGAACTGATGAAGTTACCTAGTTTGGGTAATGAAACGTCTACAAGAAAACAAACAAACTCAGAGAGCACCAAGGACTCCTCATTTCAACTCTGAGCTATAAACATTCTCCTTTATTGGATCCTTGTATCTGCAAAGCATCCAACAGTATACAATACATCTACTGGAGTACATGTTTAACCGGAACAGTGCAGGAAATCTTTGTTTCATTTCTGTACAAGTATCAGCTCCCAAAAATTGGATTCTGCTTGCACAAGGCAATCTAAAAGTTTTTCTACAGTTCTGCAATAGTTGCCCCATTGTTGTTATCACACGGCAACAACACAGCACCATGAAGGGAACAATGTTCCCTTTGCTCCACTCACAAAGTTGATATCTCTGCTCTTGAAACTGCCAGTTTGATTCTAGGGGAAATTAAAGATGTTATTTATAATCTTTAAAGCCCATCACGGCTATGGATCCGAGCCTCTGTAGTACTACCTTCTCCCCAGTGACCTCTGCCCATCTGTTGAAATCTGAAAGAGAACCTCCCTTTGGGTTCCAACTCTTTGAGGCGACATGGTTGAGAGTTGGCCAACTATACAGGAAAAGATGTCATAGGTGTCATGAAATCCAATCTCCTGAAGTAGTCTTAACATAATGTTTTCAGCCAAAGTAGTTCTAATTTTGAGTTTTGTTGGACTGAAGCAATGTACTTTGGTGTTTCTATCATAAAGACATGCTTGTACGAGTACCCACAACATCACCAGCACCTGACAATAACCACACCACAATTTGTGCATTAGGGTTAAATCCTCCTGACAGTGAGTCTTGCAACTCACTCTAGACAGGGTTGAATCTTTAATGATTTCAAGTGAGACACTATAATCATTCCACTTTAATTCAGCAGTAACTGTCCCAGAGGTCAAGGGAAGCTCTTGGAAGTGATTGCTCATCAGCTTACAAGGAGGAGAGAAAAAAAATTGACCATAAGCCAAACAAAAGAGCCCACAAACAGTTTCTTTTTCCTTAAGCATCATTTTGAAAGTTGAACAAGTTTATTCATTTTGAAGTTTATAGCATAACAAATGCCTAACTAGATAGGAATACCTAGGCAACTTTGGCTGATCTTGCAAAGTTAAGC
Organism: Myanophis thanlyinensis; assembly: GCA_017656035.1. NCBI lineage: Eukaryota > Metazoa > Chordata > Lepidosauria > Squamata > Homalopsidae > Myanophis > Myanophis thanlyinensis. The sequence goes on along the minus strand of JAEANM010027099.1, from coordinate 5,767 downwards.
AGGATTGGACCTGGTTAGTAGTTGCATGGGAGATTGCCAGATATGCCAAGAACGGTTGCGGAAAATATCCTGGATGAAGGCAGTGGCAAACCTCTTCCATATTATTGCTAAGAAAATGGGTCTGTGTGGCCAGTAGAACCAAAAGTATAGAAGTTACCTTTATCATTTTTATAGACTTTACAATAGATGTTATCTTTAAAATGGTTTTTTATTTGTTTATTATTTGCTTTGTAAAATCCAGAGCTAAAAGTGAAGCAGTTTGAAGGCTGCTCTGGCTCCTTGTTTAGAATGGAAGGGAAGATGGACAGCTATGGAAGACCACAGTGGGTGAAGGGAAAGCTGCTGTGAATATCCATCCACCTTCTGTCCACCATTGCAAAAAATAGCAAAAGCAATAGCACTTCGACTTATATACCACTTCACAGTGCTTTACAACCATCTTTGAGCAGTTTACAGAGTCAGCCTATTGCCCCCAACAATCTGGGTCCTCGTTTTACCAACCTCAGAAGGATGGAAGGCAGAGTCAATTTTGAGCCAGTGAGAATCGAATTCCTGGCGTGAGCAGTGAGTTAGCCTTGGAATACTGCATTCTAACCATTGTGCCACCGTTGTGATAAATGAGATGCACTGCCAGCCATTGCTTCATTGCTTGATTGTAACTTGTCACTATCACTCACCTCTCTCACAGCAACCTGAAGGTGGTGTCAGGAGTCCTGTTGCTTCAAGGGAATGGGGCTGGGTTCAAATCTACCTATGCCATGCTTCTTGGAATTACTCCTTAGCATAATGCTCTTTAGAACTTTCAAATGTGGGGTGAGAAAAACCAGAGCAGGACAATTTGGGGAAAAACAGGGAACAACTTTTTAATTAAAATGGAGTTGAGACCCCCCAAAATGTGTGAGAACAGACACAGAAGAGATTTGGAAGAAGACTGCAATAGATTATGGATCTCCAAATGACTACCACTCCCCCTGTCCTTACCTTGAGAACAGAAGCCTGAAATGTACCCACCTGATACCTAAAATGAGGACCCAGGTTGTTGGGGGCAATATACTGACATTGTAAACTGCTTAGAGAGTTCTGTAAAGCACTATGAAGTGGTATATAAGTCTAAGTGATATTGCTATTTCACTGTCTAGAAGAAATGGGGTGGGTGGTTGGAAGACAGCAGAAGAACAGTGAAATATTGTTTTCCTTTATATGTTTGGTTTAAGAGAGAGGGTATTCTATGCTGCACAGAAATCAGTTTTGATTGGAGCAGTCTGTAAGTCTAATAAATAAAAATCCAAAAAGATGCTAGGATGTGTTGAACTCCTGTTTCCATGAAGCCAAATGCTGGTTGTGGATGAAAGGGTTATATTCCAAACATTTTTGGTTGCCATCAAGTTGAAGAGAGAATAAAAGTAAGCCAGGTGTCATTTTTCCAACTACAATTGGGGTGGGGGATCTATCACCTGGTTCAGATTAACCCAGAATACAAATTATGCCAAAGATGGACAAAATCCATTAAGAAATAGTTTTTAAACATCCACTCAACAAAAGCAGATGATTAAATAAGATACAGTCATATCTACTAGGGATGTAAGAAGGATCAAGGAATACTGTACAGTCCTGAGATGAGTAAAATGTCCACCCACATCTTTAAGAGGGTCTGTGTCAGTAGTACAGCCAGTGGCCAGTTCAATCTGACCCACAGTGGTCTCTTCAGCAGCCCAATCCAGTTTTGCACAGCTTCTCCATCTAAGCACATTTTTTTGAGAGAAAACATCAGGATTTTCTTATATTCCTTTATAAACATCAAGAAATGGAGAACTAAAGCCTGCTGTAATTTTCTTCCACTTGATTCAGCTATATTTTAAGTAGGTCTCTCACAAGGCCAGCAATAGAGGTTTAGGAAAAATTACCTGACTCACTTTCATCAGATTGATTCATGGAAATGATGATGCAGAGAAACCAAGTCTGTAGGAGAGGCTGCCCCTCTGTTCATATGTGAAACCAGGAGTCTCATCTGCTGGCAATGGCCTGGTTTATTCCTGATGCTGCATTCTCAGCAAAAATATACTGGTTTTCCCAGCAACACACCTGGAATTTACCCAGGGAGCTCATAAAGGAAAGCAACAAACAACACCAGTCCTGAACATGAACATGGGGTTGCATGGTCAGAAGGACTTCTTGAAACTAAGTGAGAAAAATACAGAATACAGAATAGCCGAGATTCAAGGAACCTTGGAGGTCTTCTAATCCAGGGGTGTCAAACTCACAGCCCGCGGGCCGGATGTGTCACACACTGGCCACGGCCACCAGAGGTGAAATTCAGCAGGTTCTAGCAGGTTCACCAGAATCGGTAGTAAATGTTTTAAGCAGTTCAGAGAACCGGTTGTTAGAAGAAATCTCCTTTTGCTTTTTTCATTTTACAGGGTTAATTCTGTAAGGAAGGCAGGAAAGAAACATTCTGGTGGTGTTACTAGCCTAATATTTAGTGCCCTACTTACAGAAACTGTCCACTCAGTCACATGACACCCCCCCCAGCCACGCCCACATGGGTATTGCTACAGCCTTTCTGCATGGTACTCTGAAAAAGGAGATTTAGAACAACTCATCATGTTCAGAAGCATTAAGGAGACAAACTGGTGTATCAATTTTAAAAACCTCATATGAACTAAAGCCAGCAGCCAAAGCAGAGTTGATGAATCAAGCTCAGCTGATACTAAATGCTCCTAATCATGGAATTCACGTGGGACTCCAGTAAACAATGATGGATCCAAAGATTTACAGATTGCACACCTCTTCCTTCATGGGGAGTGCAATTCTGCCCAGCCCAGGCAATTCCCCTAATTTTTAATTCCAGGAACTACTGAGCTCCTGAACTTCTTCTTTTCAGGATTTTTTTTTTCAAGTTGTATCTTATATCTTATTATCTTTATTCAGATCTTCATTCAGTTCACTACTGTACTCCAGCGCTGGTTAAATTCCCCATGGCCACTTCTGTTTCTCATCTTACAGAACCAAATGTTGACAACCTATTGGTGACACCTTATCCCAAAACTCCTGGTCACCATACTCAATGGCTTTACATAGTTATCAAATAGCATTGAAGGTGATACTACTGCAACACTGCCAGCAATTTCTAAATGTTTTCAAGAACCTATTCCACAAATAGGAGCAGAACCACTTCATGATGGCGCCCCCCATTTCTAATTCTTTCAGCCGACTCAAAAAAGATACCATGGAAAGCCACTGATAAAAATTGCAGAATTGTACTTCATCAGGCACCAAAACCAACTTTATCTCTTGACCAGAATCCACAATCAAAGACACCTTTCAGGAAGACCCTATCCTCCACACTGTGGCTGACGGGATCCAGATTGAGTGAGATCAACTAGATCATCAGGGTCAAATATTCTACTATTACTACTAAATATTCCACATTTCAGGACCCCAAAAGCTGTAACTGTGCCACAGAATTGAACAAGGCAGTGTGAGGGGCAATTTACAGGTACTCCTTGACATATGACCACAATTGAACCCAACATTTCTGTGGCTAAGCGAGACATTTGTTAAGTGAGTTTCGCCCCATTTTATAAACTTTCTTGCCATAGTTGTTAAGTGAATCACTGCAGTTGTTAAGTTAGTAAAACGGTTGTTAAGTGAACCTGTCTTCCCTGTGGACTTTGCTGGTCAGAAGGACGCAAAAGGGGATCACATGACCCTGGGACACTGCAAACATCATAAATATGAGTCAGTGGCCAAGCATCTGAAGTTTGATCACGTGGCCATCGGGATGCTGCAAGGGTTGTAAGTGTGAAAAATGGTCATAAGTCACTTTTTTCCAGTGCAAAGTTGTAACTTCGAATGGTCACTAAATGAACTGTTGTAAGTCGAGGTCTACCTGTATTTGAAACTTTAACTGTTGCAGCATTCACATCATCAAGAAGATAATACAATTTGATTTTCAAAATGACGGTAGAACTCCAAAAATGGTCCCCATAGCCTCACACCAGGCATGATTATGAACCCGAACACATGTTCAGTTAGCTTCACATTTATTTCTCCAATGGAGGTCTAGTCATTGGCCCATCTGCTTCCCTGTTCAACCTTCTCTAGTGAGCTCAATAGCAACTTGTGCTTCACAATGTCAGAGCAGACACTCAAGAGTGATTGTGTCAATGGCCCACCACATTTAATCACTCCATGGTGAGCCAAAACAAAGTTCTGCCTTTCAACTGTTAATGTATATTTTCCTCCCAGGTGTTGTAGCTATTATATCTGGTGGATTTTCCCCCCATTGTATAAATAACCTTGACTATGTCTCAGAAAGAGGTACCACTGGTGCATCTCTTGGCCAGTTCTTTCCATCCTAACTCACATTCTTCCTCATCTGCTCAGAAGCATATGGAAGGCCCAGGGACTTAAGGACCTGGGCCTGGATCCAAATAGGGAAGAGACACAACAGTAGTCCCTCTCCTGATGCCTTTGGATCATTAAAACCAGAAGCATCATCTCCAGACTGAAACCCAGAGCACTTGTTAATATTCAAGACACAGGGCCTCTTACTGATTCTGTTAGCCTAGTACTTCCAATCCTACAAGAAGTAATAAAGACAGATTTAAAAAAAAACACAGAAATATAAACCTTTTGCTTCAGGGTACCAAAGAGTGTTTTTAAATTACTGATTAATATTTCCTTTTATCTCTTACTTCTTCATCAGATCAACTCCAGACTTTGCCTTATTGAATAACCATAGATTTTCTTATCTGCTGCCTAGAGATAATTAGTCCCCTAAGGCTTTTTTTCCCTTCTGTTTTTGCTGAGTCCCCCCCCCCCCCATTAAAACCAGGAGAATAGTTGAGAATCAAATGAATTGATTTTCTCTACAAAGATTTTCTCTCGACAAATACCGTAGTATACGCCTGGAATCCTCAGAGTCTGGTGTATTATATCTAAAGGCAGAGACACAAATCCACCAAACCTCTGGGATAAAGTTTCAAAGACAAAGACCGGTGAGGGTTGACTTGTCAACGGGTGGCTTGATGTTGTTTCATATCTTGGGGAATAATCAATGTGAATCAAATGCTTCCATCATATTGAACTACATTCCCTTCCTTATAATAAGATACTAAGATAAATGTTGTGAATGATGAGGCATATTCAGAAGGAAAAATCCATTAATTTTATTATTAACAACATAACACCATTTTTTAAAGTTTTGATTCATGTCTATTTTTTCTCTGCCAACATATCCAGAAGTATCCGAAATCACACCTGGAGTGTCAGAAGGACTGGGGTTCAGTACCTTTGAACTCTGATAACATAACCACTAGGGTAAGCCTCATATTTGTGAATGTAATGGCATTGCTCACTGCCATGTGTGAATCGATGGCCTTTTAATATGGGTTATTGCACTCTGCTATTTGCTGCCATGCTTGATGCATCATTTCCACTCACTGGAATTGGGAAAAATGTGTTTACATAAACACTGAAAATAAGCTAGTCCTGCAGAGAAGAAGGCTTTGATGAACTATGGATGCTAAACTGTAATGCATCATTCTCCCTCCTGATGCCTTTGGGATCTAGCTCCTGACCCCTTCCATGATAAAAGATGAAGAACATTTATTTATTTATTTATTTATTTAATTAATTATTATTAATCAAATTTATATACCACCCCCTCTCCTTAAGGACTCAGGGCGGTTAACAGCCAGTAAAAACACAGAATAGAAAATACAAAATACAATTAAAAATCAATTAAAATAATTAAATGAAGGCT
>JAEANM010027098.1:0-10609 GCA_017656035.1 Myanophis thanlyinensis | reverse complement strand
GAGGCCGGTATAGATCTATTTCAAGCTCATTTGCTATCATCAGCTGGTCATACCCTTATGGGATTTGAACCTGGGTCACCTGCATTGTAGGCAGATGTCTTAACCTCTAGACCACAGACACTCTTCCCCTTCAGCAGCTACAAAACACATATAACTTAAAGATGGATTGCTTCTTCATGTGCTGTATAGTACTGGAAAACTGTAAGAATGATTTAAAAACTTCCTCACTCTTTTTAAATAGCATTAACTTGGCACTACATAAGATAAAATTATTCTAGTATTATCTGATTCTTAATTATTTATACTGTATCTAATTTTGGGCATAATCTATAGCACTCCAAGCAATCTATTTATTCTATTGTTCTATCTTCAGAAAAGACAATTCTACTTCATTAAGTGATGACTCAGAATTCTCACCACCCACTGAATTCCCATCACCCACTGAAGCACAAAATGGGAATCATCAGAACCTTACATCACCAAGCTGAAAGTCTGTCTGCTTACCAGCAAAGATGGGAAAGAAAAAGAACATAAACACATCAAGGGAGCTCTCAGAACATGTGGCTATCCCAAGTGGGCCTTCATCAAATTTCCCAAAAGACCCTACAGGAGTTCCTCCATAATAGACAATGATGAGAACAATAAATGAATTAATGTTGTTATTCTGTACACATCCAAACATTGTAGGCCTATCAGAAAAGCTCCCGATCCATATCATTCATGTAGTGAGGAAAAATGGAAAAAATAGAAGGAATAGAATTGGGAAATGGAAGCATTGTGAAACTGTTAGCAAAGGATGACTGTTACAAATACTTAGGCATATTGGAAGCAGATAACATCTTGAGTGGAAAAGTCAAAGAGTCAGTGCAAAAGGTATACATCAAGTGGGTCCACAAAATATTAAAATCAAAGTTGAATCCTGCCAGCTTAGTATTGTCTGCAAATTTGGTAAGTTCCTCTTCTATTCCCTCATATAAGTCATTTGTGAAGATATTGAAGAGTACTGTGCCTAAGACAGAACCTTGTGATACCCCACTGCTTACTTTCCTCCATATAGACATAGACCCATTATACTCATTGAGTACAGTTTGTAAGCCAGTTATGACTCCATCTGGTGGTGATGTTATCTTTCCCCCTTTTTTTCTAGCTTACCAAGAAGTATGTTGTGGTCTACTAAATTGCTTGCTGAAGTCTAAGTATATTATGTCCACAGTATTTCACTGGCCTACTAATTTAGACAATTTGTTGAAGAATGAAATAACATTGGTTTGGCATGATCTGTTTTTAATAAAACAGTGCTGACTGCTAGTTATTACTTTACTTGTTTCTAGATGTTCACAGATCTGTTTTTTATTATCTTTTCCATATCTTCATAGGTATTGATGTTAGGCTGATTGGTCTGTAGTTTCCTGGGCCTGTTTTTTTTCCTTGTTTGAAGATAGGAACCACATCAGTTCTTTTCCTGTCCTCTGGTAGTTCTGAGATGACATCTGCCAGCTCCTTTAGAACTCTGGGATGTAGTCTGTCAGGTTCCGGTGATTTGTATTCATCAATATCAGACAGGTGTCCTCTTATTAATTTTTTTGCATATTATAACTTTTATTTCTAGTCTGTCTTTTGCAGTTATATTTTTTGTGGTGGTCTCTCCTGAAAATAAGAAATACAAGCATGATGTCTCAGGATGAGAGCAAAGAGCTGACTCCAAAACTCTCTTTTATTTAGGCAATCAGACAACTAGGTAATGCATAACTAGACAATGATAGGCATTCCTTGCAGTGCTATAGTCACTTTTACCTTGCTTGTCTCATGTAGACAAGTCATGAGTTCAGCTCTCTCATAGTGCACTTTGAGTTTTGCTTAGTAAGCATATAATACCCACAGTTAATGATCAATACATCCTGTCTTCCTACTTGCTATTTGCTATTGTGTTCTCTTTCACATATACAGACTTTGTCCTGAGACAGAGTAAGCTTATCATTCCCACATCTCCCCCTTTTTTGTTTTATTGTCCAGCCCTTCTTCCAGTTCCAGAAGACTTTTGTTGTTGAACATCACAGCCTTCCTAGTGGAAGGTATCCAGGACTTACAAGATTGAAGTAAGGCAGGGAGACATTGAAAGCAGCAGCAACAAACTACAAGAAGAACAATTATTATAACAATGATTGGTATTAATGATCGAAGCCAGGAACCATCCGGGAGCCATGACCATAGTGCTCCCCAGATATCCTGGGCAGAAAACCCCCCAGATGATTGCAGAGGATTGTTCTTGATCAATTCTTCCATACTTTGCACAGTTTTGGTAATGTTGGGTGAATAGTTATGAATATACATACAACAATGTGAATGAATCAAAGCACATATACCACCCTTTGCAGCAAGGATTATGTCTAAAGCATATCAATTTTGCAAAGTTGTTTTTCTGATCTCTATCAATTCCTTATTAATTAATTCAATGCCCTTAATGGTTTTATTAAACATTGCAACAGTCCAATTATTAAGTTTTCAAAAGTGGAGCACATTTGATATTGGGGCATCATGAGCCAAGACAATTTCTCATAGTAGTTGTTGGAGGCCAAGTAGTTATGGCATGACATGGACATGTCAAAGGTAGTATTGCAGAGATCCCACACCCCCAAGTTCTATCCATTGTGCCCTGTGGCATTTCTTCTTATACATACAGCTGCAGGGTCTCGAAGTTGCAGTAAAACTTTACACATGAGGTTTCTTGTTAGGTTGCCATTGTTTATGCTACTCCCTGTCTGGCAGGAATTGTTAAATGGGATTGCATGAAGTGGAAGTCCCCCACGGGCCTTCCCTGGTATATGCATACAAATCCAACAATTAGTGATGTTCAATGTACGAGCAGTCTTAGCAATGTCTTTAACATAATTGTTGTTCTCCCATATCTCAGTTCCCAAGTCTCCTGCATGTCCCATTTGCTGCCCTTCACTGCTTTGGGGTTGGCAGGTCAAACACAGGGCAAACACAGTGAGCAGGAGTCCAGATGATTTCATTTTCATGACTGATTGCTGCATAGCCACGTCCCCAAGTGATTAAGGAAGCTGGCCCTTGCCATGTCAAGTCTGGAAGTCTTCTAAAGTAGACCAGAGGGAGTTGGGTTTCTGCAAGAGGGGAGTGAGAAAAATGCCTTTCGGCGGCAGATGAGGGTGGTATACCAGATAAATTTAGGAAATTCAAAGTAAAGAGAGTTAAATTCAAGCAATTTTGTATACCAGGTAAGCCAGGGGCTTTTCCCCCTGTTTTTATTTTGAGAAGGGCATTTTTCAATGTTTGATTAGTCCGTTCCACAATAGCTTGACCAGTGGAATTGTAAGGAATGCCAAATTTATGTTCAGTAGACCAGCGAGCATAAAATTCCGCAAAAAGTTTGCTCGTGTAAGCAGGACCATTGTCAGTTTTGAGTTGGCGAGGGTTACCCAGTATAGTAAAAGTCCGAATACAATGATTTATAACATGTTTTGTGGATTCACCCCTTTGCGGAGTAGCCATAATGAATCCAGAAAAAGTATCCACGGAAACATGTAAATATTTCCATGGAGAGAATTTTGCAAATTGAGTAACATCCATTTGCCAAAGTTGACAACTAGCCGTTCCCCAGGGGTTTACCCTCTGGGGAAGGGCATGAGCTTGTTGACTGCATTCAGGGCATTGTTGTAAAATCGCAGATGCCTCTGAAGCAGAGATTCCAAATTGCTTAATCAAAGCTTTTTTGTTTTGATGAAAATAGGAGTGACTCTACCAAGGAGAGGAGAGGGAAGTAGTAGACAAAGAAAAGGAAGAAGGAGAATGAGAAAAAGCAGCAGCAGCAGCTGCATCCACCCTATTATTTCCCTCTTGAAGAATACCAGGCAGAGGTTGATGGCTTCTGATGTGAGCCACAAACAGAGGCAGACATCGAAAATGTAAGAGAGTTTGTAACATAAGAAACAGAGATAACAGAGTTGGATATATTGAGGGAAAGAGGTAGGAATGTTGAATGGAAGTAAATGTTTGATATAGACTATCCAGGATTAAATTAAATGACTGATCCTTAAATTGCTGTAGTGCTAAAATAGCAGCAGCTAATTCAGCATGTTGTGCAGAGGTCTAGGGAGGGGTAATCTTAGTATGCCAATCTTGACCCTCCTTCCAGACACATGAACCATAAACCTTCCCTCCATCAACAAATACTGAAGGAGTGTTAGGAATAGGAGAGGGAGATAAGATAGAATGAAAAGAAAGAGAGACATTTTTTACAAATTGCAAATGAGGGTCAGAAGGTGAATGGCAGGAAATGGATCCCGGCCAATCCGCAAGAGCCATCTGCAAAGAGTCAGAAGAGGTATAAGCCATATCCCACAGATGGAGAGAAATAGGAAGAAAAATGCGTGTTGGTTCAACCCCAGCTAGGGCTTTTGAGCAAGCACACCCCTTTGAGATAAGGAATGCCAATTGAAGTATTTTGTCCATAATAGATTTTCTTGGGATATATTGTAAATGCAACCATTCCAAAATATGAAGCTGTTGTGGATTTTGAATAATAGCTGCGGTAGGGAGAGTGGGTGTGTTTAAAATAAGCAAGGAAAGGGGTTCATTTTCAAGACATCTGTCCACCCATCTCCGTCTTAATGCAGAATTAATCAGAGGAATGACATTTTGTTGTTCTGAATTTAATATAATTTTGTCTGAAGGGTGTGACGGCCCTTTCAAAGCATTAAACAAAGGAGTTAGCTGAGATGTGGTTAGCTCCAAATACGGTCGAAGCCAATTAATGTTCCCCAAGAATTGTTGTAAAGCAACCATGAGTACATGGAGAGGGAAGCAAAAGAGCAGGTATGACCGGGGTGGAGTGACTAGCCATTAATTTATGCCCTAAATATGAGAATGGAGCTGTGATTTGAATTTTTTCTGGGGCTACTTGGAGACCTCCTTGTTTTAGTATGTCTATTAAAGTTGGTAACGCTCCCTTGACTGTCCCAGGAGGTCCAGGGGCAGCCAAAAGAATGTCATCCATATAGTGATACACCAGCCAATTTTTATATAACATCCTAAACAGTGCCAAGACAGAGTCAACATAAGCCTGACACATAGTTGGACTATTCAGCATCCCTTGAGGGAGCACCGTCCATTGGTATCTTTTAGCCGGACGTGCCATATTAATAGGTGGGATGGAAAAGGCAAATAGATGTCTGCCGTCCTTGTGTAGAGAAATTGTGAAAAAACAATCTTTGAGATCAATAACAATTAAGTCCCACCCTTGTGGTATCATATTAGGATTAGGCATCCCACATTGGAAGGGGTCCATAAGAACAATAATCTCATTAACTGCACGCAGATCATTAATTAGCCATTTGCCTGATTTTTTCTTAACTACAAATACAGGAGTATTGTATGGGCTAGTACTGGATTCCAGGCGGTCTTGTTGCAATAGCTCTTGAACTAAGAAATGCAAAGCAGAAAATTTTTCCTGTGTGAGTGACCAATGATCCACCCAGACAGGTGTTGATGAAAGCAAAGATAACTTCATGGGTGGAGGCATATTAACTAATTTTTCAATCCTCAATTATTATTTTAGCATCAAATTGCATCAATAAATCCCGCCTCCACAAGTTAACACGTAAGGGTAGAATGACTGGTATAAGTTTTGCTGTAATACCTTTCGTGATGCGTTGGACCAAGAGCCAATTCTGGCTAATGCATGCTTCTTGAATGCCCCCTACCCCTCGAACAGCGGGTGAAGAATCACGAGGCCATTCAGGGGGCCATTCCGCTGTTCGAATCACAGAAACATCAGCACCAGAATCTACAATACCAGAGAAAAGTCTCCCATTAATCAAAAATTGCATAATTGGGCGGTTTTGTTCAAGGCTTTTTGTTAGTGCCAATAAGTCAGTATATAAGTCTGTAGATCCAAAACCCTCCTTTTGAGGAGTTTCAGAAGGTGTCCCAGTAATAATGTATGGAAGAACCACAATTTGGGCTATAGATTCTCCCTTGCTAAACGAAGTTGGAATGTTTGTATAGAATTGGATTTTAATGATTCATTTATAGTCCAAATCAACAACTCCTGGGATCACAAACACTCCCTTTTTTGCAGCCGAGGATCAGGGGAGAAACATCCCCACCGATCCTGTAGGCAAAGGACCCGAAAGATGTGAATTTTCAATGTGTACCAAATTAGGAAAGGTAACTTCAACAGTCCTTTCAAATTTTAAGTCAATTCCTGCACTCCCTTTTGTGGCAGGAGTATGAGAAGAAATGGGCAGCGGTGCAGCCTTTGTTGAGGAGTTAGCTGTGCACCCTGTTTCTAGTTTCCTGAATTTTTAGGCACTAAGCGGCACTGATTAGCTATGGGAAAACCCTTTTTACATTTTGGGCAAACCGTCTTTGGTTTAGCATCAGGATTGAATGTAGGCTTGGTAGGCCCCCCCCCCTGGAGCTCTACATTGTTTTTTAAAGTGACCTGGTTTCCTGCAATTGAAACATGGTCCCTGCGGCTGATTTCCCTTTTGGATTGCAGTAGCAAGGGCTTCCATATTGAACGCCATAGTTCCTACCAAACGACAGGCTTTTAAGAAAGCTGCCAATTTAGAATTAGGGTTTGCCACAATTGGTTTCAAGATTGTCTGACAATCCGCATTTGCATGTTCCACTGCCAATTTCAACAGAATTTCCTTGGCTGCTTCTTTGTTAGAAATTTGTCTTTCGATTGCTTTTTGCAATTGTTCCACGAAATCCGAATAAGCTTCTGTCAGACCTTGTCGGACAGATTAAAAGGGTTGTGAGGGGGTGCCGGCATCGTCAATCCTCCTTAAAGCTTTCAGAACACAGTCATTAATATGTGGGAAAGCCAAAGGAGTGAGGACGGCAGCTTGTGCAGCAATGGTATTTAGCATGCCTCCCCCATAAATTTGGTCCACAGTCAATTGTATATTAGGGTTCTGAGCTTTTATGGCAGCTTCTCTCTGATATTCAGAATCAAATACAACTTATTGTACACTACTTAATAACATTCTACATAGATCTTTCCAATCTTATGGAAGCATTTGTTGCGCTCCCGCTATGGCTTAAAGCAAACCCTGAGTATACGGCGATGTAATGCCATATTCTTTTACTGCTTTCTTTGCTTCTCTTATAATTCCCAAGGGGAGGGGTTCCAATCATATTGTAATCCTACCCCAGGAGTGGGAGTATAATGTACTGGGAACAATTCAAGATCTGAAATTTCCTCTGTTCTCAATTGGCCCTTTTTAAATGTCTCTTTCATTGCCCCTCGAACCGCGCCCGAGGGGAGTTTGTCTGGTGGCTTTGATGTATCGTCCACCATTCCACTCTCCCTTGGAGCTGTCAGATTAGATTGACATGCATCCTTGGGGAAAGGGGTAGTAAGTTTAATTGATGAATTTTGACATGGTGGGGGATCCAACAATGGGCGAATCAGGGATCCCTCATGATTTTCAATTACTGTATAGACCAATTTCCAGAAACATAAGATTTTTGGAGGTGCCCTCGGCTCCTTGTGGAGTATTTTGCCAATCTTTTTCCACATAGCCGCTTTTAGTGACCCATGTTCAGGGTACGAAGGGCAAGTTTGCCATATATAAGTCAATAATTTAATTAGTTGAGATTTGGGAAGATGTAATTTAAATTTTGGATCAGCTTTTAAACAAAAATATTTTCTCTTGCCTAGTTGTCGAAGTTCCTCAACATGAGCTTTCTGAACTTGTGACAACCCTCCTCCCATTACTTACGAGGGGACAGCCATCGGCCAGCAACGTCATCAGGTGCACCAGAGACCTATTCCAGGCGATAAGCATGAGGACGGCAGAGGACATATCCCTATTCAAGGAATCATGTCGGGGTCACCACATGTGGTGGTCTTTCATGAAAATAAGACATACAAGCATGATGTCTCGGGATGAGAGCAAAGAGCTGACTCCAAAACTCTCTTTTATTTAGGAAATCAGACAACTAGGTAATGCATAACTAAACAATGGTAGGCGTTCCTTGCAGTGCTACAGTCACTTTACCTTGCTTGTCTCACGTAGACAAGTCATGAGTTCAGCTCTCTCATAGTGCACTTTGAGCTTTGCTTAGTAAGCATATAATACCCACAGTTAATGATCAATACATCCTGTCTTTCTACTTGCTATTTGCTATTGTGTTCTCTCTCACATACATAGACTTTGTCCTGAGACAAAGTAAGCTTATCATTCCCACATTTTTGGTAGGTTGGGTTATAGTTTCTTTTTGCATGAAAACTGATGCAAAGAATGAGTTAAGCAATTCTGCTTTCTCTCTGTTGCCTGTTACTTCCTTGCTGTCTTCTTTCTTTAGTGAACCAACTGTTTCCTTGATTTTTTTTCTTGTTATTTATGTATATGTTGGAAGAAACTTTTATTATCTTTGACTTTTGTTGCAAGTCTTTGTTCATTCTGAGCCTTTGCTTTTCTGACTTCGTCTTTGAAGATTCTGGCTATCTGCTAATATTCTGCCATAGTTGTTTGTCCCTCTTTCCATTTTGGGTACTTGTCCTTTTTGACTTTCAATTTATCAGAGAGATCTTTGAGCAGCCATGCTGGTTTCTTTTTGGATTTCTTTTTTTTCTTTCTCAGTGGTATTGTGCTGGTCTGGACTTTAATGATCATATTTTTCAGAGTTTCCCAAGATTCTTGAGTTGTTTTCCCCTTTAGGATTTTCCTCCAAGAAATCTTTCCCAAGTTCTCTTTGAGTTTATTAAAATCAGCACTTTTAAAGTCTAAGACTCTGGTATCATTATGTTCTATTGCTTGTGTTTGCGTTATGTTGAATTCTAGTATGACATGGTCACTCTCACCCAAGTTTCCTGCAGTTTCAACTCGCTCTATCACTTCTCTGTTTGTAAAAATTAAGTCCAGTATGGCTGTCCCTCTAATTCCATCCTCTACATTTGGGGCAACAAAGTTGTCAACTAGGTGGTTAGGAACCTATTTGATTTATCACTTCATAGATGGTAGATGGTTAGCCTTAAATTAAGGAAAGAAAGAGAATCAAGAAAAATAATTCGGCTACAAAATGAGCAAGGATATCTTTGTTATGGAAATGATGAGAAAAAGATAATTGTACAAGACTATTATAGTAAATTATATGACCAAAGAAAAATTTCTGAAGAAAAAGCTAAACAGTATGTACAAAAAGCTAATCTACCACAAATACCTAAATATATTGATGCAATATTAGAAGGAAACATTACAATGATGGAGTTGACAGAAGCAAAACAAAAACAAAACAATGGAAAAGCACCAGGACCAGATGGATTACCAGCAGAATTTTATAAGACTTTTCAGGATTTACTTAGTCTACAGCTTTTAGAAGTAATGAATGAAGTTATGCTAAACCAGAAGATACCTAAACATGGCTAGAAGCATGTATTAAATTTATAACGAAGGAGGACACAGACCCACAACAGGTCTAAAATTATAGACCAATATCCCTGTTGAATTTGGACTACAAAATTTTCGCTTCAATTTTGGCAGAAAGATTGAAGAAATATTTAAATAATTGTATTCACTCTGATCAAAATGGCTTTCTGCCTAAAAACATATTAAAAATAATATGAGAATAATTCTGGACACTTTGGAATATTATGAAGCACATTCTGAAAAGCAAGTGGTTCTGATGTTCTTGGATGCACAGAAAGCCTTTGATAATGTGAATTGGCAATTTATGCTATTTCAATTGGAGCAGATGGGCTTGGTGAAAAATTTGTTCGAGCCATAGAAACGATCTACACTAAACAAACTGCAAAAGTAATGGTTAATGGTGAGTTAACTGACACTATAGAAATAAGAAAAGGGACTAGACAAGGTTGTCCACTGTCGCCTCTGCTGTTTGTGTTAACATTGGAAGTGCTGAATAGAAAGACCAGGGAGGATAAAAGATAAAAGGACTGAAATTAAAAAACCAAGAATATAAATTGCAAGTTTTTGCAGATGACTTGGTTTTTATAATGGAAGACCCATTGGAAATAGCACCTACTGTAAGTTAATAGATAAAATTGAAGAATATGGAGAAGTAGCAGGTTTGAGAATAAATAAAGACAAAACCAAAATATTGTCAAAGAATATGTTAATAAAGCAAAAGAAAGAATTGGAGGAAATTTTGAAAATCCAGGTCACAAGCAAAGTGAAATATTTAGCGATATATATAACAGCTAGATGTAGCACGTTAAAGGAGGATAACTATCTCAAACTCTAACAGCAGATTGCAACAGATTTGATAAAATGGGGGAACTTGCAACTGTCTCTGGTTGGGAGAATATCAACAATTAAGATGAATGAGATACCTAAAATTTTATATCTATTCCAGACAATTCCAATTAAACCAGGGAAAGAGTTTTTTGAGAATTTAAATAAAATAGTGTTGAAAGATATTAGGCAGGGTAAAAAGGCAAGAATTAAACTTAAATTACTACAGGTGTAAGATTACGAGGAGGATTTGCTTTGCCCAACTGGGAAATGTATTGTCAGGCAGCAAGTCTGATGTGGGTTTAAGAATGGATAATGTTAAGGAATAGTAGGCTATTGACTTTGGAGGGCCATGACCTGCTGTTAGGGTGGCATGCCTTCCT
>JAEANM010027097.1:0-10609 GCA_017656035.1 Myanophis thanlyinensis | reverse complement strand
CTTGTAGTTCCTGGTTAAGTGTCCGTATTGCTTGTGGAAAGAAGCTTTTCCTCATTCTTTCTATGTTTGCCTTCAGGAGCGAAAACACTTTCCTGATCGCATTGTGGTAAACAGTCTGTTGTTGGGATGGCTGGGGTCCATCATATATTTAAAATATTAAGTATATGTCACCAATAAAAGCAAAATCATCATAAATTATTCCATTTCTACCAGCAGAAAATTAAACAAAATGAAGCAAAAGCTTATAGAATTCCATGGGTAAAACATACTCCCCCACATACATACCTTAATTTTAAATACACTCTAATTTTTCTAATGCTTCCTGAGTCAAAATGAACATTCAGCTCATGAAGTTGCTTTTCTTAATCTTAATCTTAATCTTACATGAACAGAAATGAATAAAGGCCAAAATGCAAGTGTCAGTAGTATTAGAATTATTCCGATAAATGTTATGTCCAAGTAAAATAAGAAAGCTGTGTAAATGGGTAGCTCTCTGAACATGTGTGGTTTATGTTTTTATTGGCTTCACCCTAATCTCTTGGACAGAATATATTTTCTCTGGAAAATTTATTTTCTCTGGAAAAGACAGCAGAGCCAACAGCACAATGTTGCCAGAAATGAGAAAAGTGCCCAGATGGTTGTGTAGAAGGTCAGAATCCAACTGTCCATGTGTTTTCTCCATTGATTAAATTAAGCAAGTTGCCTCATGAGACTGCAGATATGGCTATCAAATGACTATCAAAATATTGATAGCCTAACTAACTGGCTTGTAAAAATTCTCCCATTTTTTAACCAATCTCAGCCCCCATATTTTGGTGGAAAACATGACCCAAATCTTGAAGCTTTCTCTGATCTTTATTAGACTGACAATTAAGCACCCTGATTTGTGTCTTTTGTTCTTAATTCCTCCACAAAAATTATCTCCAGAGCCATGTCAAATGTCTTGGATAAAAGACCTGACTTTTGTCATTGCCATACAGCTATCTTTATATCAGACTGTTGAATTGAGTTATTCGAGTTATGGTGAGTTGAGGTTGGGATGAGTTGAATTGCTTCTGGATTCAGTGGTGTATTAACCATTAAGCAGACTAAGCACATGCGTAGGACACCAGGCCCAAAAGGGGCACCACAAAGTTGAGAAAGAAAAAAAACAACAATGAAGATTTGTAAAAAATTTTTGATAAAACTAAAGGAGGAGGGCACCAAGATTTGTCAGTGTTTAGGGCACTAGTGAGGCTTAATCCACCACTGTCTGCACTGTCTTTCAGCCAGCCAGTCAAGATCTTCCCAGACTCATGCTGTTAATCCCTTTTACCTCACCTCCATATAACCTCAGAGGACTATGGCACAATTTTAGAAATGCGAAACAGTCACTTCAGAATATTATGTTTCATGCATTATTAGAGGTTACACATAACAGACCTGCAATTTATTCCAGGTTCAGATATATGTGCCCAATTACGTATGGTTCTAAGAAAAGGAAAGTCACAGACCTTAAGCTGCATCTTTCCTAGACTTCAGCTTTCAGAGGAGATGAAAGGTGAACTGAGCCTTGCTTCATTCTACTTACACTTCTAGGAAGGCTTATCTACCTTCTCCTTTAAAAAGAATATAATGGGACACTTAAGTCTGGGACAAAAGGAAGACATTGATCAACAAAAAATATTTTATGAGCATACAGAAATATGTAGATATAACTATATCTATATATATAGAAATATATATTGGAGAAAACCGGATGCTCAGATTCTCCAGCTCACTCTACAATTGTTATAAACAGAAGTGGGGGAAAGGATTACACAAATAGTGGAAATTCATGCAGAATACATAACTACATCACTCAAATGTTTCTGTATTCCACATTTTATGGATGGAAAGCAAGCAAAATCCTTTCCCGGCACATAGTGGCTCAATATTTGTTGAATATATTCATTAATGAAGAACAGTCTAAAAAGACATGAGGACAGATACCAAATGGCCTCACCATCAGAGGAAAAGTCCCATGAGGTTACTACAGGGTATACCAATGGAGCTTAGAAACTCAGCTCAGCACAGCTTTGCACATTTAAATCAGGAAAATCCTTTTTTTTGTCCATGCCTAGAATCATGCTGAGGTTTTGAGATATATGTCAAGACTGCACTCAGAAATGAAAATGAAAATTGGGACAAAGAAATGATCATGTATATTACTTGAAAAGATACAGGATATATAATCTGGATGGCTGCTGCTATGCACATGATTTTCTGTTTCTTCCTTTCCAGGAAGAATTGAGGACAATTGTTCTGAATATGTTCTAAGCCTATTTGAAGATTTGCATTGTATTTTTTATTTATACAAAATAGTGAGAAACCCTGCCACTGATTCTTGGTATTCATAGTTAAAACTAAGGATCTCCAAAAACACTGTAGGGTTGTAGTCCGTCTATCCGTAATATACATTGTGGGTTGGGTTCTTTCTATGCATATGCAAAAAAATGTGTATTCGCTATTTTTATACACACACACACACATTATAATAAGCATTTATTGAAAAATAATTTATTAGTTTGAAATGTTATATATAAACTAAGCAGTTACATAACATAATGATTATATAAAAGACAAAATGCTTTTAAAAAGAAACCTAAAATATTAGTACATACATACAGAGAGACACAGTGAGATCAACATAAACATAAGCTGTATTGTGAAAGGAAAAAACTAGTCTCTATTATCTAAAAGGGAAAAAACAAGAGAAAAAATAAAAATCCCAGAGGAGGAAGGAATTTAAAAACAAAAAGCAATTAAAACAGCTTTTTTTATTGTATCTAAGGCTAAATTTAAAAGAAATAAAATCATTTAACAAAGAGGAAATTTCAACTTATTGAACTTATATAATCTTATTCAATTTCATTATTTTAATTCAATTATTCAATAATGAATTAGTTCATATGAAATCCAATTATCAACCCATTCAATGTTTCAATAATGAATTAGTTCATATGGAATCCAGTTATCAACCCAGAACTTTCTTTTGATATGTAGATATTTCAAATGCTGAAATTTTGACAGATTTTAAGCCAACTTTTACAAACTTAAACATAAACACCTTCTATGAGGACATAATATCTTATTTACAACAAGATTGATATATCCAAAGTTCTTTATAGACTGAAAAATTCCAAACATTAATCTGTTGGTCAGTATGCCATATGAATATTCCAAGACTGAAAAAATGTGACACCCAATTCTTTCAGACTAGTCCTGAAGGAATGAAGTAAAAATCCTGAACCCAGTGAAGATCATAGCAGCTTTGAAGCTAGTTAACATTTAATTCTACCTGTATCAAAATGATTCAGTTGTGATAGTTTCTGTAAAATACCTGAGGGATATGGAACTCATAAATTTTGATGATCTGGTTCCTTTTCACATTGCACAGACATAACATACCTCATCCCAATCCTTCCTAAATATGTAATCCTCTGCCTTTGTCTCGCTATGTTTTACTTCATCAGCTATATTGGCTAAGTATAAGGGCACAAAAGATGGATATGCATATCCACAAATCAGCATATTTATTCATTTATTCCTTTTATTTGGTATTTGCAATTTTACTGCATCAAATTCTGGAAACTTTACCCCATCATCTCAAATAACTTTATAAGACACTGGACTTTCATTTTTTTTTTTTTTACTTTTCATTTTCAATCATCAATCAATCATCAGCAAGTTATATGACTGTACCTCCTGGCAGAAGATAATTCATCAAAAAACTCTTTGCAGTTTAAAATAACCATTCACTTTATATATTATTGTATATTTGAAAGCATATAAAATAAACTATTTGTGCCATAAAATATTGTGGAAAGAAAATAGTGATTTGTTTCATGTTCCTGGAATAAAACTGCACTTTATCTATTTTTATTTCATTATACTATTTTCCTTAACAAGCTTGGCAACTTTCCCAAAAAGGCTCTGCAGGAATATGTTACTTATAATTCACATGAATGTAGAGCTGTTTGTTTGTCACTGTCTTTGAGGCTCTCTTATATGGAAAAAGTGATTGATTTTATCAATTTACAGGCTATCCAATCAATATCAACTTTTAGTGACTACATATATAGATTTTCTCCATGATAATCTATTGCCAACCTGGTCCTTCAGGTCTTCTAACAGTGTATACATCACTTTTACAACTGAGTTGTCACCTTTGTGCTGGTCAATGTCTTGTTCTTCCTTTCAGAATAAACCTTTCAACTTCCCCAGGATTGTGGACTCCTCAAGGTAGCTGAGTATAGTGTGTCTAAAACATAATAATTTGATGAGAACTCTGTATTATTAATTTTATGATCCTTTTGTTTTCTTGGCTGTTTATGAGATTCTCAGGAGTTTTCTCTAACACCAAATTTAAAAGCATCAATACTCTTTTGGTCTCATTTCCTAAAACTCCAGTTTTCAGTTCCATCTTCAATAGAGTATTGTGGGAACACTATTGCCTGCATAAAATGGTTGGTATGTGCTCAGGATCATAAAAAAGAAAGTGGCTAGCTTGTTCTGCTTTTGCTTCATTCGGAACTTGCACATGAGTAGTTCACAAACTGTTCCACAGTCAGCCCCTTACAACTTTGCTGTTACATATATTACAACCACCTCCTTTACCAATAATTATAATTATAGTCAATTTTATTTCTGTGCTTCATATGTGATTTCCATGTATAGAGATGTTTTAGTTGTTTTGTGAAAGTTACATTACTTTTTGGTTTTTACATACAGTGGTACCTCTACTTACGAAATTAATCCGTTCCGAAAGCCGTTTCGTAACTGGAAAATTTCATAAGTAGAGAAGCATTTTACCTTTAAATGCCCTAATCCATTCCAAGCGGGCAGGAGCAGGCGGGCGCGGCTCCGCAGCGGCTCTTCTCCCGCCGCCCAGGTGCTGCTCATGATGAAAAGTGGCTCCAGCAAGACGAGCATGCCTTCCATCATGCTTAGAAATCCCGCGAAGCCACTTTCCCCCATCAGCAGAGGGCAGCGGACAGGAGCGGGGGGGAGCGTGTCTCCGCAGTGGCAAGCCGGCTCTCCTCTCGCTTCCCATATCTCCTGATGGGGGAAAGCCACTTTCCTCCATCAGCAGAGGGCAGCGAACAGGAGCAGTGGGGGAGCGCCGCTCCACAGCAGCAAGCCGGCTTGCCGCTGCGGAGCCACGCTCCCCCCCCCACTCCTGCCCGCTGCCCTCTGCTGATGGGGGAAAGCTGAGCCAGTTTCCCCCATCAGGAGATATGGGAAGCGAGAGGAGAGCCGGCGTTGCCGCTGCAGAGCTGCACCCGCACGCTGCCATGCCCTCCTGCCCGCCACCCTCTTACCTTCTCCATGGCTGCTGCATTCGGCAAGCCATGCCTGGAAAGACATGTGGGCATCAGCCGCCGCCGCTCCACCTTCAGCCACCAGCTCGGCCCCGCCAGCTCTTCTCCTGCCTCCCAGCAGCCCGAGAACAAGTACTGAACTGTATACTTGCCCGAGCTGATGGCCTTTCGTATCTTGAAACGTATTTTGTAAGTAGAGAGGATATTTTCTCGAAGACGCTCTTCGTAACTCGAAAATTTTGTAACTAGAGCGTTTCGTATGTAGAGGTACCACTGTACTGAGTAGTAAATGCTCCGATCCTCTGACTAAAAGTGCCCAATTCAATGATTTCATTTTGTGAACACCTATAATGTGTGCCCTACACATTATCACCTTTCATTGTGTTGAACATTCTCATGTTCATGTTTCTTACATTCCATACATCCATCAGCAAATAGATGTCCCGAAGGCTTTAAGCTATCTACATCATAAACATCATTAATAAGCTAAAAGATCCACAACTATTCCTTAATACCATATTGAGTGGCATCTGATCTAAGGATCCCATTATATAATAATAAATTATCAATCACCACATATAGTTTATCCATCTGGTATACTTGATATATACAGGAGTGGTTTATCATATTCTGTGCAGTATTTGCTAATGTCCTCAAAATAACCATCCATCTCAAACATCTTTAAATATCTCTGCTGCTTAATATAAACACCTGCTTCCTTTAGCAGGGTAGCTGGAATAAACTTCATGCCTTGAAATGATTATTTATACAATGAACATATACAATAATGAATTAGCATAACATATATTCCTGGTATTCTTCACTCATACTTTCTAGGAATGAACATACACAATACTGATGTAATATAGCCGGACTTGGGTGTGGAAGGTAGGGTTAGGCAAACTAAGCAACTCCATATAAAACTTTATTTTCTTAGAGTTGCAGATGGAACAATTTTTTGTGTGGCAAGCTTTTTTCTTTTGCTGCAGATTGTAATGCAAACAAATATGATTCTCACTTTCCAAACTAATATGAGAACTGGAACACAATTCTGCCTTGGTTTTCACACTTGGTCAATTTTTTTTCAATACAGCTTCCTGATCAAATGATATGTACCATGATGAAATTGCAAACTGATGCAGGAGTAAGATAAAATAAGCCTATGCTTAAAGCAATGTAGGAGGTAAAGTAATACTGTATACTTTTCACTCAGAATGTAAATGGGAGTTCTTGGCCCATTCGTGCTCTCTCACTTATGCCACATTACTGGGGTGAATGTGAAGATAACATAGGAAGAGTAAAGGAAAGTATATGGGGGGGGGGGGATTGCACATTTTCAGTTTCGTTCCCTGCTCCAAATGGAAGTAAGACATGGGCAGGACTAATCCCAAACCACAATGGGATTCACAGTCTAAAGATAAGAAACGCACCAGTATATGATGAGAGTTTTTAACTGGGCTTCAAGTGCTCTACATTTTGCCCAGCAGTATCTGTGGAAGGAGGGCAAAAGACAAATTGTAAAGGAACTGTATACCAACAAGTTGCATGCTTTACCACTTTTGTACATTTGATGTGAGGACATAGGCTCATATACTACCGTGTTTCTCCCAAAAGAAGGCTGGGTCTTATTTTCTTTTGACCCCCTCCCAAAAAAAGGCTGGGCCTTTTTTTTGAAGGGTTCTAATTATTGATTCACATCATGGTAGTGGCACTCACAGCCCTGCTAAGCAGGAGCCCACTGTTGTCCCACTTCTTCTGCAGCCACTTGCTGACACTTGCACACATCCCCCCGGACTCCATTTTGCCTTCAGATGCCTTCCAGAAAGTCTTCTGCAGCCAATAACAGAGGTCCGGATCACCCCAGAGCTCTATTATTGGCTACAGAGGGCTTTTCAGAAGGCATCTGAAGGTGAAAGGGAAGCTAGGGACATGAATGCAAGTGGCAGCAAGTGCTTGCAAAAGAAGTGGCCACAGAAGACAGCGAGGCAGTGTCAGGGTGCACGAGGCCTGGTAAGTAGGGCAGCTCCACCCGCATCCCCACCCTAACTTATTTTTACCTGTGTGCTTCGCCCCATTCCCTGCGCTCCAGGGTGGGCAGGGTCTTAATTAAGGCTAATTTTGTAGTCAGGGCTTAATTTCATTGCATGTGCTCAAAAATATGATAGGGCTTCTTTTCAAGGTGGGTCATCTTTTTGGAGAAACAGGGTACTTTCATCATTTTGACAAAAGCAATGATTCTTGCAAATGTCTCAGTCTATGCCTTCAGTACTAATCTTAAAGATGAAAGATATTATCACCTATTCATATAGCCAGGCCAAGAAGAGTTGCAGTTACTTAAGAGTCTAATGCAAACCATTAGGCTGAACAATAAAATGTGACCAATACACTGGTCAATTTTTTAAAAAAGTTTTGAAAAACTTTTGATTATGATAAATACCCCCCAAACTGAATGCAAATATAATTTCAAAATGACTATGTCATGTAGGAAACTTGAGAAATACAAAATTAATTTTTAATGGATATAATGTATTTAATTACATAATGTTTCCAACATGCTGCATGAGTTCAATAGGGTTTTGAAAAGTGGTTTGCTGCTGAAGTGTATTTGTACTCTGCATCTGATGCACCTCACTGCAGTGTCAAACAATAATCAGCTAGGATTGATGGATTCCAGTTGCCCTGATAGCATTTTTCCATTGTGGCAATGTCTTGGTGAAACCATTTGTCAGTTTGCAACATGCAAACATATTCAGAAACACACAAAAAGGAGCAACTAAGGGAGAAACATTACAGCTGATGGAGCCTGCAGGAAGGAACAAGCAATCAAAAGAGGAGAAGAAAGGAGATAAAGATGTAAAAGTAGACCAACAAGGTGCCGTAGTGGAAATGCCAAGATTGTCAGCAGAGCAACAAGGAGCTATTCCAAAGACGCCAAGGTCACCTAGATCACTGAGAGATCAACAGGGAGTCATACCTAGAGTACCAAGATCACCAAGGGAACCTAGAACTACGAGAACAGTGAGACCTATTTATACAGATAAACCATGGAAAAGGAAGTAAATATGCTGTCAATCAGTGTAAATGGACTGAATTCACCATCTAAGAGAAGTAATTTTTTTCAATAAATTAAAGAAAAGATCTTTAGATATAATATGCCTGCAAGAAGTACTGTACATATTGCTGAATAACAGGAAAACCTTTTGGACTGTCCTAAATTAGGCAAAAAGTTTACATCTTTGGTGAGTTCCAAAAAAAAGAGAGGAGTAGTTTTTTATATAAAGGAAGATATTAAGGCTAAACAGATATTTGCAGATAAAGAAGGTAGGGTGTTGATCTTGGAGATATTATTAGATTTGAAACGGATGCTTATTGTAGGGATCTACACACCAAATATTAACCAACAAGTTTTTTATAATGAGTTGTACAAGAAATTGATTGAATTGGACTATGAGAATATTTGTATTCTGGAAGATTTTAACTCAATTATGGACAAAAAGTTAGACCATTAAGCTAACAAAATAAACAAGGGAACAAGATCCACTCTACCGAAAGCATTTTTGAAAATGAAAGACAAATTAGTGCTTAGGGACATTTGGAGAGAAACTCATACCAAAGAAAAAAGATTTACATTCTATTCAAAGATACATAAACCGTGGTCTCGAATAGACATGATATAGATGACAGAAGAGTTAAAGAATAATGTTCAAGAAATTGAAATAGAAACAAATATTTGGGCAGACCACAATCCTATTTTTCTTAGATGGAAAGGACAGCAAAAAAGACAAAGATGGACATTAAATCAAACAATTTCAAAAGATAAAGAATTTACCCAAAATATGGATAAAGGTTTAGATTACTTTTTAAAGAGAATCGGGCGGAAGAGACTTCAGCACAAAATGTTTGGGACACTGCTAAAGCATATATTAGAGGACTTGTAATAACATAGATGGGAAAGAAAAGGAGGAAAAGGGGGCAGGAAAAGCAGAGACTGGAAAATGAACTTAAAAGATTGGAGACGGAATTACAAATAGAACCTCAAAAAAAGTTGATTAGACATCATATGGAAGTGATTAAACATGGACTTGTGTTGTTAGATAAGGAAGAATTAGCACAGAAAATTAAGGGTGCTAAGCAAAATTTCCTTGAAAATGCAAATAAACCAGAGCGCTGGTTAGCATATAAATTGAGAAAAGAGAGACAAAATGATTCATATCCTAGAAGATGACGAGGGAACTCTACAAAGTCAGAACAGTGAGAAAAAAGAAATTATCCAAAGATACTATGAACAACTTTATGGAAAAGAAATGACCTCTGAGGAACATATTAAACAATGTTTAAAAAAGGCTGAATTGCCCAAAGTATCCGAAGAAGTTAAAGCTATGTTGATAGAGCAGATCACAATGACAGAAGTGATAGAAGCAATTAAAAGACAAAAAAGTGGGAAAATGCCAGGACCGGATGGTTTACCAGCAGAATTTTATAAAACCTTGCAGAACTCTTCGGGTCCACAGATGTTAAATATATTTAATGAAGCTATGTTAAAAGCAAGATTACCAGATTCATGGACAGAAGCATATATAACTTTAATATCCAAAGAAGGTACAGACCTTTGACAAATAAGAAATTATAGACCTATATCCATGCTAAATGCGGACTATAAAATATATGTATCAATAATAGCAGAAAGACTGAAAAGATTTTTAAATGAATTCATACACACCTATCAAAATGGATTTCTTCTTAAGAGACAGATTAAGAACAATATGAGAATGATTCTAAATGTCCTGGAATATTATGAAACACATCCTGGAAAACAAATGGCATTGCTCTTCTTGGATGCTCAGAGGGCTTTTGATAATGTGAACTGGCAATTCATGTTTTTACATCTGGAAGAAATGGACTTTGGGGATAAATTTATTGATATGATTAAGGCAATTTATCATAAACAAACAGCACAAGTCATGATGAATGGAGATATGACAAGAAAGTTTGATATACAGAAAGGGACAAGGCAGGGTTGTCCACTGTCCCCTCTCCTGTTTATTTTAACCTTGGAAGTGTTGAATAGGAATGTTAGACAGGAGGATATAATTGAAGGATTGGAGATTAAAAGGGAAAAGTATAAATTACAGGCCTTTGCAGATGACCTGGTTTTTATTTTAGAAAACCCCCAAAAATCAGAACCTAAATTGTTAGAGAAAATAGAAGAATATGGAGAAGTGGCTGGTTTGAAAATGAATAGAGAAAAGACTAAAATGTTGGTTAAG
>JAEANM010027096.1:0-10610 GCA_017656035.1 Myanophis thanlyinensis | reverse complement strand
AGTTTACTGGCCCGGCCTGCTTGAGATCAGATTAAGCTGTATTCGGCCCCCAGACCAAAATGAGTTTGACACCCCTGACCTAAATGAAAACAGGACTTGATCTCAGGAAGTTTTTCATAGGCTATTGAATATGTAATTATCAGGAACAATGTTTACTTGAACTTGTGAATGCCTTTGTAAGGTTAACTTAGACTATTAGTTGATAGTTTGCAGTGTGAAATTAATTTATGCGAAATTCATTTTTAAAACAATAATAATATTGGCAGAACCTGGTTAAGTAATAGTACCCAGCTGATCTTAGGCTGATCTAGATGGCCAACTAAGATTAGTCCACATTAATACATAAATAGGAGTTTATCTGAAGGATCTGTAGTTTTAAATTGACAATTCCAATTATCATTTTTTCAAATTGATAATTCTAATTTTCCTTACATCTTGTATTGAGGTATCAAAGATCACCTGATCTATTTCATCTGGTTGTGAAGTGTTGAAAAACTTGATGAAATTTGACTTAGATGACTAAATGAGAATTTTAAGCAGGTTGCATTTTTAATATTTAAAATAGAGATTTAATAATATTTAAAAGGTCAATAAATCTTCATCTGAGAGAACATGTTTAGTGCTATTATGCCACTAACCATTCCTGATGGACTATTTGTAAAAGTATGGTACTTTTGTGACCTACCTTGGAGAATATGCAAGGATGAATCAGTTGTCTGTTTAAAAAAAGACTATTGGATTGGATTAATTAGTTGTCTATCAATATGAGTCTGCTTAATGGAATAGCATTAGACTACTCACAGTGTTAGATACAGCCTTAAAATTGCTTCTTAAGTTCTAGTTGTACCCAAATTACTCCTTGACATTCTCCATTCGCATAATAGGAAATATACTTAGTTTAGCACAGAATTTTATAGAAATGCTTTTGCAGTGGATCTGCTTTTTTCACCATCGAACAAGTATGAAATCTGTATAACCTGTTGGTAAACAAATTGCATTTCTTAATACGGAATTTGTGTGTAGCATACAAGAGTTGCCGCCCAATAAAATCAGTCCTGGGTGAGCTGGGCAAGAAAGATGGCTGGTCTCTGATGGAAAGAAATTGAATTCCTGACCATATACAAAGGTGAACCAAATGTTTGTCATTATCTATTTGCAGGGTAATTGGGATACCTCTGGTAGTGAATTAAGTGAAGGTGAACTTGAAAAACAAAGGAGGACCCTCTTGGAACAACTGGATGAAGATCAATAAGAAATATTTATACCAAATATGTTTACAAATTTGATTTAATAAAGATATAGATGACTAATTTCAGGAAATGGATTCCAATGTTCTGAGTTACAGTGGCATAATTGTGGCTCTTCGGTTCTCTTGCATAACTAAATAGTTGACACAGGCAGCAGTTTGGCAAAGACGGTGAACATTCAGGATTCAACCTAAAGTCTATTTCTTATCATCTAGATAGCCTGTATATACCCCCCCCCCCCAATGTATCTTTCCATTCTTCAGGCAGCACATTAGGATGAGCAGAAAAGCTTTAAAAAAAAACCCTTTAAAATAGTGGCTTGGAAAAGTATTTAAGCCTTTCAGGCCTCTCATCTCTAAAATGGCTCACACTCAAAAGTCATTAACTTCTTTTCCTTGTCAAAGACTGTCCAAGCACAGAGAGCAGCAGCAGCACCGGCTGCTCCTGGAAAGAAGCTCAGTCATTTTCTCGCAGTTCCAATTGTGTTGGGTTGTTACTACTTTTTAAAGAGGAAGAGGGAAGATGGATTTTTTTTTCTTGTTTTGATTTATGGTAATCCAGAAACCAGTGTTAGGTTTTTGAGAGTTACCCTTTCTGGCCAAATAGATGATGGTGATTTCTATTGAACACTGACTGTAGGTCGAAATGTATACAAGAGTTTTACTCAGAGCTTAATTTTTAGTGTTAAGTTTTAAAACTGTGAAAACTAGATGATTGATGGAAATCCTATTAGGCCCTTAATTATAAATATGGTAAAAATATACCTACAAAATATCATAGCTATTGCTTTTATTAGAGGAGAAAAATCTGGAATATTTAAAAATAAAATTGGTAGAGGGCATTGTTTCAGCAAATCACAAAATCAGACTGTAAATTAATTGCAATATGTTGCCTTAAGGACTTTCCGAAGAATGTACCACCACATTTTGAAAAGCAGTTGCAATACTCTTGTTTAGAAAATCAATGTTGATGTAATATTTTTCTTTTAAGATATGTTGATCTGATGTTTAAAACTTGTTTTCATTCTGTTCTCCTTTGTACTAAATGACTTCTATCTGACGTTGATTTGATGAAGTACTATCTACCTATTCATTCAGGAGTATTGACTACTGTGGTACAGACTAAAATCTTTCTGATTTGAATATTTTTGTACATTTTTATCACTTATTAAACCTTGTCTTCTAGTGTGTACTAGTATTTTTCTGTTTTATAAAAACTTATGTAAAGTTGACACATACCAAGTTTACATTCTCTTGCTTGTTACTTTGAAGAGTGCATGTAGAAATACAGTTCTCTAGTATAATCATTCTAACGTATGTTTAATCGTGGCAACAGAAAAGGCCCTCTTCAGGATATATCATAGCATTAACATGGAATATTTTATGTGATTATTTAATATAATGATGTTACTTCAAAGTTGATTTTTCACTATAGTAATTATAAGTCTTGGTATTTCTTCAACTTGCTAAGAAATAAGATTTTTAGAATAAGTTGCATACAGTCCGTTATTCTGATTACATATATTAATTTAAATAAAAGTATGGTAGTTTGAACCAGTGGTCACACGAAAGGTAACAAACGTCAGTCAGCCATTTTCTTTGCAGCCTCCTTCAAGACAGTGTGAATGGAATTCTCCTTTTTCCAGCTGATGTATCTCCTTCAGTTCAATTGCTTCAACAACTGTTGATGATATGCTCCAAACTCATGTTTGCTTAAGATGTAATCTGATCATTTAGTGACAATTACATTTTTTCCTCATCCATTGCTTCATATAAAATCATAGTGCCATATTCATAAAAGGACAAGGTATTGGGAAATTACATTGTTGCAGAATGATGCTGTCATGATTCTAGTGATAAGTTGTAATTATTCTTCAGGTTCTGGATCGTTGATGTAGAACATGATGGGATCATAATATATATTTTGCTAAAGTTGTTAAAAATACTATTTTGAAAAGCTGTGTTGTCAACTAATTTAAAATTACATAGTAGTAGCAAACAAGGGACAGACAAAAAAAAAGCTTCCCAATATACTAGATGGCTCATTGTGACTAAAATACTCAGGTTTATATTGAGACTAGAATCCTATCCCAGGAAAACAGATCAGAGCTGCTCCCTCCCCACCCCCATCCAGTAGTATTTATGTAAAATACTTTTATTACTTTGCATAATTTACATGAAGGAACATGTTTCTAAGTAAATATTAATTTTTAAAGCATTGTCTTTATTTTTCCATTAAAAATAAAATGCTATAAATATAACACTGTTTCTTAATATTTCTCCATATCTATGCAGGTAACTCAAATTTTCAGTTTATGGAGCCATTGTGTAGAAATGTGTTTCTGTCTTTCAGTTTGTAAAATGTCTTCTTCCTTCAAAAGAGGTGAGCAATATATAGCAGGGCTTTGTCGTACATGGAAGTTCTGCTGCAGCTCAAGGACATTCTTAATGGGGATTATTCCTCCCACCGTGAAGCCAGGCAGGATCATTTATGACAAAATGAGCTTGGCAGTTTTATCCTGTCTCTGCTCACAAGCAAATTCCTAGGAAAACTTTTGACATAACTCTTGACTTTTCTTGCTACTTCTCTCTGTGAGGCCTGTAATCAGGAAGTTCTATACTCTCCCTGGACACATCAAGGAAAGCTGGTGATTGGGTTTGCCATTCCTGGATGTGGCCCTTTAAGAGAAGGAGAAGGGCTTGCTGGAACAGATTGCTCTCCTACTTGCTCAAAAGGTCGTTTTTCACAGCTGCACAATAGATAAAGAGGTTAGATTTCTTACAGCAATGGGATTCACGGGAGTTAGTCTCTGGAAATTAAGGTACCCAGACATTGAAGGAAATGGGGACATTTCTTACGCCACCACAACAGGTTGGGCATCCAGACTTCTATAATAGATCAGGTAAGAAGCCATTCCTGTGCTCGTCGCCTTGGATCCCACCATGCCCTAAATGTTCTGAGGCCCTAGCCATTCAAGGAACCTGACTGCATGGTCAAGGGCATGGTGGTCACCATCCAAGAGAGGGAATAGTTTTTTGCTCAGTCTCTTCAGCACTTACCAACAAGCTAATTTGAGAAGAAGAAGAAGAAAAGACTCCTGGGATGCTGGGAATAGATCCTTCAATATAAAGTCAGGCTTTTATCATCGAGAAGGGAAAGCTATTGATGGAGATATGTAAGAAACTCAGTCGCAAAAGAACCCAATCCATTTTTCATTGGCCCATTTTCAAATTCTAGGTAGTCCCAGCATTTCTTGGTGTACTACATATAGCACTTTGACCCTAGACAAATTGAGTCAGGAAGATAAAAAAAATATTCTGCTGCAGGCAAACAGACCCTGGCTCTAGCCATGTTCAAGTCTTGTAGATGCTCCTGTAGCTTTGTGATGCCACTGATTGCAAGAGAACAGCTAATGACTCCAAAAATCCCTGCAATTGAGGTAATGGCATTTTTTGAGAAAGAGCTAATGAGACCAATATTTTGACAATCAAAGAAGTGAGGGTCATATCTGTAGTTAGCCAATAATTTTTTAGGAGATGACTTCTAATGAGATGAACTAGTGACAGGCTGCCAAGGCAAACTGGCCAAGATTGGAATCTCCACTATCCTAGTCCAGTGCCAATTCTACAAAGTTCTCCATGACAGGAGACTTATGGTTTAAAATCTGGAACAAAGCTAACTCCAAGTCTATTTGCCTCCAAGGGCAGCAATGTCAGAAAATATGTTCTGTCCCAAATGGAAAGATGGGCAATGTAGTAGTAGCTCCTTCCCCCATTCTTGTCACCCCTTTTCATCCCGTCTAAAATCAGCTGCAAAGAAATCTGGCCCTCACTTTAGTAGTCTACCAGCTGTTTTCTTAATTACAGGTATCCATGTGACTTGAGTAAGAAAAAGGTGCATATTCCAGTAAAATGGTGATGTTCTAGTTGGTTTCTGTGATGAACGTATGACATGTTTGCCACAGATGACGCCACATTTTCAATCACATGTCAGCATTCACCAGCATCAGGCAACTATTCTCAAAAGCATGCCCCATTGTGTGATTTTTGGAGGCTGTGCAAGAAAGGGATGTGATCTTATACAGCCTGTGGCCCCTCCAGAAGATACATGAGGGCCAAGCAAGTGCCTTTGAAAATCGTGTGAGAATGGTACATGCTTTTGCCACGGTTTTTGGAGACTGCAGAAGGTGAAAAGAGCATTTTTCAAAGCCACTTCAAGAAAGAAGGCCTGGTGCAGCCTCAGGTAGGCTGCAGGGTCTTGTCATGAAAGTAAGCAGTGTGTGGCAAATCCCGGAGAGTGCTGAGCTGGGGGCAATTGCACCATTCCCCAAGACACACACACCTTGGGAAATAGTGCAAGGTGGACTTTGTGAGTGGCAGTGGTGGCACAAATGCTGAAGCTGAGGCCTAGACCGCTATTTCAGGCACTTCTTTGGTGTTGCTGCCAAGTGCCACTATTCAGTGTAGCCTAAATTGGGGAAGAGTAGAATTTTTTCTCTTGTTGGGGGAGGGGTGCATGACACTACAGCAGAGTCAAGTGAAGTAGACATTGTCCCAATTTTTGACATACCAAGTTGAAAGATTTGCCATCCATGTTCTAGCACATCAGTATCTACTACAGCGGCCTACAGAAATGACTATATTACTGGAAATCAACTGATGTTGCTGGGCTACCAGACACAGGAAACAGAGCTCTCCATTCCTGTGCTGGCTTCTCCCTGCTTGTGGGCTCCAAAATGAGCCAAAGCTGCCTGGGGGGGAAGTGAAGCTAAGAAGGGGCGCCCAGTGAGGTCAAAATCACAACTCTCCTGCAGACCCCCGGGCTCTTTTTCTCTGCCACAGTGAGAAGAGGCAGTCTAAAATGGCTGTCACAAAGCTGGGACAACTGTGAAACAACTAAGTGCTGTGCCTGAGTGGAGCTGGTAAACTGTTTCTGGAACTGGGTAAGAATTCTTTCTATTTAAATTTTGAACCCCAAAAGAATATCCAGGAAGAGATTCATAACTATCTTAAAGTGGCAGCGAATTGACATGCTGAGAAAAACAGAAAGTTTAAAACAAGGAAAGACTCAAAAGGGAAAATTACAGAAAAATACAATGTTAAAAATACAGAAAATTGGACTCTTAAATTAGATAGGCACTGTTTTGGATAGGTATTTTGTAATGCTGGAAGTATTTACTTAAAAAACTAACAACATGGGAAAAAGATTGTTTAACATTGAATTTAACCTAATCTAAACCTAATCTGAGAGTTCCACCTACTGACGAAAGGAAGAACAATACATTCCCAAAACTTGGAAATATTACTAGAATTTCATAAGCTTGTTAAAGGTAATAAATGTTTAATATTTTATTTGTATTAAAAGGTATGGCATTTAGAATATGGTGACTGACATAAAGATAACATTGAAATTTTGAATAACCAAATAATGAAAGACTAGAATTACTTAAATACGTGTACAATACTAATAGCAGAACTATATAAGATTATTAATTGAAACAAATGTGATCATTATTATTTTATTTTATTTGTATCAAAATGTATATCACTCAGGTGCCACACTGTTCACACACAGATATGTTTGTAAAAAATAAAAAACTTGGAGAGGGGGAAAATGACTATATTACTTTTTTTTCCCCCAATCATGTCAAATTCTTGGAGACTGCAATTTTCTTAGCAAGATTTTTCAGAAGTGGCTTGATATTGTATTCTTCCTAAAGAAAGTGACTGGCCAAATGTAACCCAACTTCATGTCCAAGATAGGTCTAAAACTCAAGGCCTCCCAGTGATTAGTCTGATGCTTTAACCACTGCACCAAACTGGTACTTGGTGCCACCACTGATATTAGGCACTGCATCTAAAATCCCACCGAAACGCCCAACCATATGTAACCGCTTTGTTCTTTTTGTCAGTGTCACATTCTTCTGGCAAAATCATTTTGGACAAGCAATATTTGGACTTTGAGCTGCCAAGAGGCTGTGAATTAGGTCATCAGTCCTTTCTTAGCACTCAAGCCTATACCAATATATGATTTCTAGTCATTATCCTCTTACTCACATACAGTTCTAAGATGACTTCTCGTCTAGTTTAGAAATCCCTTTCAAGGAATATCTAATTGTGTGTGTGTGTGTGTGTAAATAGATGAGGCATCACCTGGTTATCTTAGCCTAATGGACAGAGAAAAGTGGTTTCTAGTTATGCTTCAGATTTAATTGGAATGAAAACTGTCCAACCTCATCTAAAAAGTAACTTCTGCCCTCTGCTGAGGTGATCATTCATCAGCTTTTTAGTGTTTCTTACCAGTGGAGGTAGCCTGAGACATCAGAACAAAAGGTTTGGATGGAATTAAAAATCACTGGCCTTTCTTTTTCTCTGTCACCAGGGAGGTTTAGCTATCTTGTTCAAATCATTTGTTTTGTAGATTCTCTACAAATTTGTGAAACAATGCTGTTCCCCCATTTTGCATTTATCAACATTTACGTAATTGAGAAATCTGGGCACGCAGATGGATGCAGACCATTGCTGGTTACAACTGATGTTTGTGCGTGTGTTATCTGGATCTAGTTTCCATTCTTCATGTTGCAAGGTTTCAGACACAATATAGGTATAAGTTGCAGCTTCATTAAGTGAAGATACTTTGAACCTGATGGTACATGCACTTTAATTTTTCCTATATAGAGAACTGCTAAATCCACCAGAAAGCAATGCTTTAATTCATGAAAAAGCAGTAACAACAAGTGCTCATTTTCAACAGTCCTCCAGTTCACCATTTGTAGAATTTATACTTGAAGATTATCATTGGGTATCTTACATCTCTGATCTAAATTCAAATACTTTAAAGCAGGGATGTGAAACTCATGGCATCATGGCGTCGTAACGTGACATATCACAACTTTTCCCTTCGCTAAACCGGGGGTGGGCATGGGTGTGGCCAGCATGCGACGCATCCAGCCCACGAGTTTGACACCCCTGCTCTAAAAGAAGAATCAGTACAAAATTCAGAAGTGCAGTTCTTTGTGGGATATATTATAGGAAGTCTAACTCACCGATTCTGCAACTATTTAAATATAGTAGGTTGGCTTACTGCTTGTCACTCTCCAATGACACTCCATTCTTGTCTGGAGAGCGCTACAATTTGTTCTGCACAGATGAGTCTCCTTTTATATTTTTAAATCCCACTATTATTTTTATAACTCAAGGTGGTGAACAAACCTAATACTCCTTCCTCGTCCTATTTTCTTCATAACCACCACCACTCTGTCAGGTGAGTTGGGCTAAGGCCAGGGACTAGAACTCACCATCTCCTGGTTTCTAGCCTGGGTGATGTACTAAGCAATCCATTATAGCTGTATCTATCTCAGTTCATCTATCTGGTGTCACAGCCTAGTGCATTAGGAGTACAATCTTTTTCTGTTATAGGTTTCAATTGTCAATAAGGATTTAGCAAGAGGGAACCACTCTACAACACCTATTGGATCATATTGTGTAAGCTGAACCATCCATGAAAAGGCAATGTAGTTGTGTAAATAGTTTATTCAGTCATATGCCATGAACAGATCAGAAAAGTAACATGAATTGCTTTTATAAAACACCTATAATATTGCTAAGAAGCAGATCTATCTACTAGATAAAAGATCCAAGAGAACATGCCAATATTGCAGCCTATTTAGTCATATTAAAGTATTGCAGTATGCTACAAAATCTCTTGCAGCTGTTTATGGAACCTTATATAATATTGCTGAGCTGGATTTTACCCAAATAAAAAATGTTCGTTTTTCATAATGGAAAAGATGTAATAATGGCATGTTCTCTTTTGCATGTCAAATATACATTGCTGGATTCTGTCAGCATGTTGGCAGTTGTTTAAAATAAATTTTCTGTAAAGAGACAAGCAAAGGTTAATGAAACAACTTTTGAGCCCCAGACTGTCCATTTAGTTAAATATAAAAACAAAACAAAACTATAAGTTAAGAACATTCAGACTGTATAGCACAGGTTGATGCATTTTTAAACAATATTTACAGTATTACCCGAGACTAGAGTGGGAATTAAAGAGAAGTGTAAAAACCATAAAAAAGCACCAATTTTGTAGCAAAATATCTGTACATTTAAAAACATTATATAACTACACATTATCAAGGGAATATGGGACCTTGACCAGTGGTTCACAGAAGCACAATATAAAAAAAAGTAAGTGGTTAAATACTATACAATAAATTTTACAATTAACATAATGATGCAGTGCTACCAGCAATGGGAAGAATGCAGGCAAGATGATTCTCTTAACTTCCAGTTTTTTACTTTGGAGAAAAAAAATTCAAGGGTCCTACCTTGAAGCAATATTGATAAATAAGATGTTAAAGTTAGGTTAAAGTTTAACATGTGAGCATCCCAACCTAAAAAGAGGATATCAAAGCATTAATCATCTGAATTTTCCAAGTATACCTAGGAGAAGGTGTAGCAGGACCTGGTGGTGAGGTTAAGAAAGGGATCAGCCTAGAATCCATACGTAGCTGCAAATGAACTAAGTCCAACCTCTTCTGAATTATGTTGACCCTTATCTAACTCCAAGCAAGTGCTGTTTGTTAAGAATATTCCTGTGCATGGACATGAGTAGTAATAAATCAATTTAATTAGACCTGAACTTTTGTGCCTGAACACTATCCTGTTGCATTGCATTATATTCAACAGTTTGTGTAACCTGAATGTTAATTGAAGGCAATCCAGTGCAAAAACATTGAAAATGGATTGGCGCAAAGCATAAATGAAAGCAAACTATGCAATTTCCTTTGTATGGAATCCCACAGCATTCCTGCAATGTTACCCTAACTTTGTTAGGAGGACACTGCCTTTTCACCATTTTGAGAATTGAGCAGTTTGTGATCCTTATGAATTCTAATACTGATTATTGAGAAGTTAATACCTTAGTGCTAATTAATAAATAACATTGTTACCCCAGGGTTAGGATTAAGGCTATGCTTGCCACTACTTAAAAAACACGGTAACTGTGTTTGCAGTGTGCCCATCCTCTTTAGCTATATCACCTTGTTTTATTTACCTTTACCAACAACTGTCTGTTCTAGTAGAAGATGAAAACAGGCAAGTGTGTACTTAATCTAAATCCCATATTATTCTCACATTGTATGTACAGCAGAAATCCCTCTAGCCAAACCAATTAGCTTTAAATCTTGTCAACTGTATTCACATCTCCCTTAACATTGGCTTTATGGATATTTCCCCCCAGCCTTAAAGTGAACTAAATGTCCTTAAAGGGTCCAAGTTATTTTAATATCTTTTGCTCCTTTATATAGGATAAACGCCTTCTCCATGCATACATGTACACATTATGTGTGTGTGTATGTGT
>JAEANM010027095.1:0-10610 GCA_017656035.1 Myanophis thanlyinensis | reverse complement strand
AAATAAAGGGACCCCTCGCGGTCAATTAGACTGACCTCGCGTCTGAGTAATTCTTACCTGATTTTGACCGGGTTTTCGGCTAAAACAGTAAATAAAACAAATCAAGACAGAGCTGAGAAGGAAAGACAAAAATAAGTTATCCTGTTTGGCAACTGTGGCAAGTGTCAGCCCTGGATTCAGCATTTGCTCTGGGGCTGCCATTCATGGGGGTGGGGATGGGGAGAGGACACCCTTTCCATGCCCGTGCTGTCTCAGCAACACGCCCTAATGCTCAGCGCTGGAGTGTAGAATAAAAGCACTGAAAGCCTTTGCAGGACTGGGAGCCTTTGCAAGACTGCATCAGGAGGGCGGAGGCGGAACAAGCTCTGAACAGCTGGAGAGGCTTCAGCTGATTGAAGTATTTAGCTGTGATCTGGGCTGGCCTCTTTAGCGTGGATGGGGATGTGTGCGCGGTAGGCAGGGGTGATATGGAACACTTAAATGGTGGTGGGAGCACCTGGGTGCAGAGCTGATTTCATTCCACTTTGGTTGTGTGTGTCAGTAAGTGCCTGTGGCTTAGAGCGGAATAGTAAACTTGATGTCAACACTTTACACCTGAGTTGTCTCTAGTTTCTTCTGGAAGCAAATGGAAGCTGACAGCAACATCTAAAGATAGGACAAGAAGCAATGAATGGAAACTAATCAAAGATACTTTAGAACAAACCTAGAACGAAGGAGAAACTTCCTAACAGTTAGAACAATTAATCAATGGAATGGCTTGCCTCCAGAAGCTGTGGGTGCTCCATCACTAGTAGTTTTTAAGAATAGATTAGAGTCATTTGTCTGAAATGGTATAGGACAGGGATCCCCAACCCCCAGGCTGCAGCCTGTTAGTTACTGGTGTTGGAAGAAAAATCCATCTGGTTCAGTTCCAACCTGGGAGAAAGACACTGGAAACATGGACACTGATTGGAAAAATGGTTTAGTGATGAAGCAGAACCACCAGAAACAGATTCTTGGCAGCTGACCCAGAACCATAAATGCTGGTGGTTCTCTTGATCATTAAAACATCTTTCCAATCAGCCTCCATGTTTCTCCCTGTTTGGAACTGAACCAGATGGATGTTTCTTCCAACACTGGTCCATAGCCTGTTAGGAACCGGGCTGTGCAAGCAGTAGGTGTACAAGCGAAGCTTCCTCTGTTCATGTCTGGGATCTAGTTTCCACATGAAACCACCCACCTTAGTCCACGGAAGACAATTTTTCTTCTGAAACCGATCCCTGGCACCAGAATGGTTGGAGGCCACTGGTATAGGGTGTCCTGCTTGAGCATGGAGTTGCACTAGAGCAGGTCTGTAAGATCCCTTCCAACCCTCTGTTATTCTGACTTTTAAGATGCGTGAACTTCAATTCCCGGAATTCCCCAGCTAACCATTCCGCATTCTATAAACATCAGTATATAGATAAGCCACATTCAAGTTAGTTACATACTAGATTAATTCTAAGCTCTGTTTTAAAAATGATTTGGTTAAAACAACACTAAACTATAAATCATAGTTTGCAAACCATATATTAAGCCAAGCCAAGCAGAACGGTGTGTGAACTCACACAGTGCTTACGGGCACTCCATCTGTGCCTCCCCTGCTATGTATTTGTTCAGATATATTCTTTTAAAAAGAAAATGTTGGTTGGCTGCAGATTACAGTAGCATTTTGTTTCTTTCTGGTGAATGATTTATGTCATTGACCATGTATCACCAGAGTGAGTGTTTTTATGAGAAGGCTCAGAATGTGTTTTCAAATCTCAAAATGTGTTCACTGGCCTCAAAGGACTGTTTTTTGCTCTGCTAAGCATGATAGTCATTTCAGAAAGTATCTAAGACAATTTTCAACATTGTCACCCAACACATACACAGAGATACCACACACAGAGTTTAGTTTCCTGTTGAATTAAACAGAGATTTTACAATTTCACCATCAGTATTTGTTCTCCACAGCTACTCATGCTTTGTTTTTCCTTTTTTATTATCTATATTGACCTTTAGGTAATTCAAGACATTGCTTAGGTTTTTCAGGTGACTGAAGAAGTTGTAGACAAGAATTCTTTTTGAACTCATGCTCAGGTATTAATTTTCAGCTTAAACTGAATAAATGTAAACTAAATGGATTTAATTGTGTACCAGTGGGTGTCGCTGTATAGTAATAATCTTTTCATTATTTTAATAAACTCTTCTGATAATGTTTATTTAAAAACATAACAAAATACTTCCCCTGCTTTAACTTCAAACTCCCTCTAGCCCTTTTAGGATAATAACTAATATCTTGAAAAAGTAATACAACTCACACATAGCCTTGGAAATGCTCCTTTTCTACACCATCTAAGATATATATTGCAAATTCTAAGTCAAAGTAAGGGAGTTGCATTGCTGTTTAATACCCAAAAATCATACAAAAGAGTAAAAGAGGAATGCGTTTGTCATTGCTTTGCTGCTTTGCTAATTCTCTTTATCATTTTGTTACAGTTGTTTGGAGATAATTTATTTACAAAATCTCACTGCAAAGTCTCTTTCATCCCTCTCGTACATAAATAAAGGATGCCATTCTGGCTTAAGATCTTTACTTTCCAGAAGCTTTGGGAACATATCAAAAGGTGCATCTGGAAATCTTCCTTCCTTTAATTTAGATCAGGGATAGATCTTCTGAAATTCCAGGACCACAACTACAATGTCTGGAAAATCACTACACACACATACACACCTATAAATACCTACAAACACACACAAGCACCCCAAGTTCTCTTCAGAAATCCAGGTACATGATACTTGTGCACCAAATGTTGACCAAATATAATTTATTTATTGTCAGTCTGCCAAAGCTCTGAAGATAATTTTCATTTTATGATAATAATTTTCAATCTTTTGACTGTTCCTTAAAAAAATAAATACAATGGGAGGGAAGAGGAGCAGTGGTGAAATTCAATTTTTTTTACTACCGGTTCTATGGGCATGGCCACAGGATTAAACATCACCAAGCTCAGGATTACATTTTACCAAAGTTACAATATTATAAGGGGAGAGGCAGTTTCTGTGAGCAAGGCAATAAAGATTAGGCTAGAAACAACTGCTTTATTTACAGGATTAACCCTGCAAAGTGGAAAAAAAACCAAAAGGAGATTTCTTCTAATAACTGGTTCTATAGAACCTGCTGCATTTCACCTCTGAAGAGGAAAGAAACATATTTGCATATTGTGATATAATAAAGTAACACAATGAATGCCAGGCTCTACACTGAGCAGTACAGAAGACAATTTGGAAAAGACAGAGGCCAAACTACAGTGGGTCCCAGACAGGCCAATAAAGGAGGCTTAATTGTCTTTATTTTCTGCAGAAAATAAAATATTTTATTCTGAGAACCTGAACTGAGAATCTGATTTACTATTTTATTTAAATGTATAGTATCTCTGTTTTAGCGCGGGAATTTAGAGACCGAGATGATCAGTAGTTAAATCAGCTCTTTATTTACAAGTGAATAGAACTCCAGCAAGACGAGACAGTAAAGCAATTTACAACTATTTATACTATATACAGACACGTCATACCCAATCAGAGAGCAGGCTTCTCCCGCTCTCTGAATTCCTCGCGCCAGACTTTCTGTCTCAGTTGACCCATATTTGGTACAGAACAATCTCTAAAGTAGCAAGCCAACTTGATGTAGTAGTTTAAGAATCAGGCTAAAATTGGGAACCAGGAGTCCTAGTCCTGTTTTAGACAGAAAGCCAAGTGACCTTG
This sequence comes from Myanophis thanlyinensis, assembly GCA_017656035.1. Taxonomy (NCBI): domain Eukaryota; kingdom Metazoa; phylum Chordata; class Lepidosauria; order Squamata; family Homalopsidae; genus Myanophis; species Myanophis thanlyinensis. Next base: position 6,845 of record JAEANM010027095.1, on the reverse strand, counting down.
AGCCAGTGTCTCTCTTTCTCAGCCCAAGGAGGGAGGCATTAGCAAACTACTTCTAAACCTTGACAAGAAATGTCCAGGGATTAATTACCAGGAGTCAATGCTATCTCGAAGGGAGTGGGGGAAAAGGCAAGGCCAAGGAGTGACTTCTTCAAGAGGAGACACCGAGTGGTAGTTGAAGCATTGCAGAATCTGGTGCTAGTGGGTTTTTCAGCTTCACTTATGTCTGGGTGTGAATTAATGAGCCATTTCTCAACTGAATTTTTTCTTCTTCTGACAGTCCTACATGAAAATTACAAACATGAATTCTTGGCCTTAAAACCAGAGCCAGTGTCTGTGATTATCTCTTCTGTTAGAGCTTGACTATTGGCTGTGAACTGCATATCAGATCTTTAATTCTTGGTCTGACTTGGTCTAACTTCTATTTCCTCGTCCCTTCTGACAAAAGGTTGCTGTGTAATTTATGGCATACCAAGCAACTAAAACAGTAAGTGTCCTGATGATTTATGATCAACCTGTTTACTCTCTTCTGGAGCTTAGTTAAGTTGCGAAATAACTACTATTACATATCTGGTTTCTGGAAAAAGTTAGAAAGAAGGTGGTTGCCTCAGTATTTGAGCTCTGAAAAGAAATTGAGAGGGAATCCAGTACTTCTTCCACTATCAAGTTCTCCAAGAGATTGCCTGAGAACAGATTTGAACTCCTTCCACCACTAACTCCAAAGATCACAAAGGCTTCTCCTGAAAATGACACAAAATGACAATCATGTTGTAGTCTATCCTATGTGACGTTCAGAGAAAAAAATATTAATATAAGCATGCAATGACAAACTTCCTGTCCCATCACATGACCACTCTGAACAAGAAGTCTAGATATAATATTAAGGATTTTAAGCTTGGCCTAAATTAAAACACTGTAGCAATCTGCAAGATGAGAAATGAATAGCCAAAGGTTAATATGATATTAGGAATTCTAGCTATGTTTGTATATGAATTCCATTTTTAGGAGCATGTGAAAATTCCTTGTATTCTGTCATGCCAGAATAATACCTGATGTTTTGGAGACCTGCTTCCTCCAAGTAGCCTGTTAAGAAAGCAATAGCTAGAACTGATCCAATACAGGTGAACCCAAATCCCAAACTACTCTCCGGCTACACTGGTTTGTTTTTGAAGGATGACTTCTTTAGATGTTGTTCTTGTCAGATAGCGTGATATTGAAATCCTCCAAAATATGAACCCATTTCATGCTTTTGGTGATTCTAAGATAATGGTGAGGGACAGAAGTGCCTAAGGTGGCTACATTGATCCAGAAAGACTGCCCTAGGGAGATTTTCTGGCATACAAATTCAAAATGATGCAGAAGAGCCTAGTTCCAATTTTAATCATTTTTTTTTTAAAAATTCATATACATATAGAAAGATTTTAAAGCTCCAGAATGAAAACCTGGAGCAGAGATAATTACCGTAATTTAATTCAATAATTCAAGAAGGAATTTCATTGGCATATTATATATGCTAATAATGAGAACCAGTATAATGTAGTGGCAACAGGTATTGTAATAAAAACTGGGAGAATGTGAGTTCTAGTTCTGCCTGACAGAAAGTCAGCTGGTTGACTTTGGTTGGGTCATTCCCTCTAAGCCCTAGGAAGGAGGCAATGACAAACCATTTCTAAAAATCATGCCAAGAAAACTACCGAGAATTGTCCATGTAATTGCCAGGAATCAAAACTGACTCAAAAGCAGAAAACAAACATCTGTTTTACAGAATTATAGAGATAACCACACAGTCATTTTCTGCAATTATTTCTCTATAAATGTATCCTATTTTCAGATTAATTTCATTTTCAAATATAACTCTATTGCAAACATTTGTGCAGATTAAAGTTTGATATATTTGATTACAGTCTCTTGCTACCAGAGCATGGAAATAATAGCCATTATTTTCAGTTTTGAATGAGAATTACATTAATCTTGTATGCAGCAGTTCTATTTGGTCATCATGGGCATTGGTAAATATTCTCTATCATACTCCTAAGTTATTCTATGATCTGGGTTTTAAAAGATATTTATGGCTCTCATCCCATCTTGTCATTCAGGAATGACATACCACAGCTTGTGAGTTTAGTCCAGCTCATAAAATTGAAAATTAACCTTTCTGGAAAGCTGCTCCTTGCCACAATTGTTGCCCTACCATTTTTGCTCAGTCTGCACCCATCAAGGAAGAAAGGCATAACCTTGGCAGAAACTTTTCTTACCAGTGTTTTTCCAAAAGTACTAACTAGAACAACTTTATGCCTTCTTGTTACAATTCATTGTTAGAATTTATTTTTATGCAACAACTACAGTAGTATTCAACCATAGATGGCAATATTTACAAGTTTGGATCTATGGTATATACTCTATGGTCTTTCTTCTGAGTAGAGTTTCCTCTTTCCTGTTATAGTTATATACAGTAAAGCAGTAAAGCACATGGTGACTGTACTTTTTGTTTGCTCTATGTGGTGCTTTATATAAAACAGAATTTACAGTATAACACACCTCAATCTCATTTTTCTCCTTTTGGGAGAAATGATATGCCACTGATGAAACTTAGAAATATCTGGAAGCCATTTTGCACTTTTTACAATGGAAGTCAGTGCAGGGCAGCTCATCTTCATTATCTTTTTATCTTCCCAGGTGCTAAATGATCTACTAAGGAGAAAGTAGTGGAAAATGAGTCTCTCAGGCTCTTTGTTTCATGCAGAAAATATGAAGAAAACTTGTGTCCTCATTTTTTTCAATGGAGAACTGGAACTGGATTCCAGTTTCATTGGATAATTGGATTATAATAGAGGGCCTCCACTCACCACTGATGGGCTGGATCTGTATCCTAGCTTCAAGTCAATTTTCCATTCCCATTTCAATAGCTACAGAGCAAGGTAGTAGAAATAACAGCTTTGCTGTATTAGTAAGAGAGGTGGCATAGAAATTTAATAAATACTTATTAATAATAAATAAATAAAATAAAATGAGAGAGATTTTCTAATGGCTTCCAGTGCTCTCTCACAGAACATAAAAAGGTTTTTGTAAGACAGACTTTATTTTTATTTTTAAAAAATGTTTGCTTCAACCAAGAAAGAAATAAACAATGGTAGCTCAAGATAAATATTTTCTTCCCATCGTAGGGACAAATAAGAGGAATATAAATCTTTACCTGGATCCATTCCATTAAGCATCCTTACATTATTGAAATTCCAACTCGAAAGAAAGAAAAAAGAAAGAAAGAAAGGCTGCATATAAAAATTGAAAGAAAGGCTGCATATAAAACATAAAAATTATACAATTTTAAAAAAAAATAGTTGGTATTAAATAACAATCACTTCTTGTGGAGAAAATAGGAATATTATATATGTTTGCTGCTTGAGTTACTTGAGTAGTAAAGGCAGAATGAAAATCAAATTAATTCTGACACTGGAAAAAACTATATTTTATGCCCTCATAGAAAAGACTTTCTCTCAAAAATCACACCATTTCTGCCTTAACCAAACTCCTTTCTATCCTAAAATTAAATTAAATACACTTAATTTAACATTATATAAGATGGAGACTAACGTCTTTCTGTCTACTATTTTAAAAAGAAAAGGACAATGAGTAAACATTGAGCCACCATGTGAAAGCTCTTCATGGCCTACATGTTTAAAGCCTGTCCTGAAAATTTATTTCCATACTAGAGTGACATCTTACAAGTCAGTATGATGTGATTATTTCTGCCAAAGTTAATTGTAATTAGCTGACAATTGTGAAATGTTCTGTCACTTTTTCATTTTTTATTCAGGCTGACATTTAATATATGAACCAATTAAAATCATTCCAAAATTTGATTGGAGTAAATGGGAGTAATTCTTTACACATAATTAACTTATGGAATTCACAGACACAACAGAACTGTCACAACACTAACAGGAACCTGAAGAGCAATGTTGTCATACACAGAGGGGTTTTCCACTCTCAAGATGGGTGCCATCTTGATCATCTTCCGACGTCCACTACTTTCACCCGGCACTTAGTAATCTTTGATCAGGATATTTCAAAGCATTCTCTTTCTCTTTTTGTGTGATTCATATTTGTTGCTGGATGAATTAAAAATGTAATAAATAAACATGTGCTGCTAAAGTGGGATTTTGATTTGAATTCTCTTTATTAGATTCCATATTTAATTTATTTTTATGGACAAATTCTCTGTTTGCTTGTTGTCTATGGTTTTTACTGACATTACTTGATTAGCCACTTCCTTGATTTATTCATATAAAGAAACATCAACTGAGGGCTACTGCATATGATGGTGCAACTTCTATAGGACAAAATCTAAATGGTCCCCACATTGTTGCAGTTTATTTTATTTATTTAGTGTACGGCCACATTATATTAGCTAGAAGACTACAATGCTAATACAGTAGTTTGGTTGCATAAGGTTGCTAGCCCTGTTTGGTTCATGCTCGTACACTGTTCAAGGTCCAACACAGGGGTGAGCTAGCTCCACTCCAGAAAGAGAGACAAGCAGCTTTCCTGCAACAGCATCCAAGGACCTCCACTGAAGCTGCCTCACAAATGGGCGTCACAATCAGAAAGGTTCAACACCAGCAGGATTTTAATCATCTGCATAAAACGCCAACCTCTCTCCCCACCATCTACTTGTATAGATCATGTTTTAGGACTGTTGGATGAGCAGAAGCTGAAGCTTCTGTTGGATGGGCAGAAGCTCACCCTGACACACAGTGCTAGGTCTCCAACTGCTGGAGCAAAGACCGTCTCCAGTGTCACTTAGCCACCATGCCTCTATTATTGCAGTATTCAGAAACCAGTTTCTGCTCTCATATATGCTGTAGCTTTTACCCATAAACATTCCATTTCCCATAAAAGCCAGTTACTTCACTTTGGTTGTTATCCAATCTTATATATGTTTTCTGTAACCAAACCCTCTGTATTTTCTCCAACGTTTTTCAGTGCATTTATAATGCCATCTCTCTTAAACGATCATCATTTTTAGAGGCCTTTTCCCCATAGTTGAGATAAAGTGCTATTCACTTGCTTGTGAACTGATAGAAAACTACACTACTTTAATATTTCCTGTCCTCGTTACCCTTCCTATTAAGGATAATGCTGCCAAATAAGGGTATCCTTATTTACTGAGTGCAGTACATGCTAAGCACAGGAATTAGTGGATTAACAGCAACTTTATTTCTGATGGCTTCCTTTTCCTCAAACATCTAACTAATTAATCAGAAAGCATCTACCAATCACTTACCTTTAAAAATGAGGCAATTTTTGCTAATCATTAAGTAATCAGATTTAGCCAATTGTCAAAACTCAGTTGTCAAAACTCCTGGCTTTCTGCTAGTGTTTTGCCTGTTTCACTTGTAAAGGAGCCTAAAGACCTGTCTTTATATGTGAGGGCTGGATGGAGGGAGCGTCTGCATAGCGAAGCAGCAAGAGAGAGAAGAACAGCCCCTATGTTGGTCAGTTGTTGGTCAGGCTTGTTTTGAATACAATTTTGGCATAACTCTGGATCAGCTGAGTTAATGTTAAGCTATGGATGGAGCCTTGCTAAAAGCAAAGGTTTGAGGACCTGGGGGAAAATACAAGTGGTTGGACCATGGTGATGCCATCATAGATATGAGAAAGATAAAACCCTATTCATTTCCAGTCTGATAAATGAATAGAAATGCTGGTATTACTACCAATAAAATATAAACTCCAACTGCCTGTCTAGTGAGGAATCCAAATAAAAGCATTTCAGTCTATGCCTGAACGTACCCAGCAAAGGCAAACCTACCATGCTCTTGGTAATTAGCTCCAAAGTTGAACTGTTATTACTGGAATTCCTCCTTCCCCAATATTCAATCAGACATTTTCCTTACTTGAACTCTTTTGAATGATGGAAAATATAATTTGACATTATTCTGCATTATAATTTATTTGAAAAATGTTATCATATCAAGTCATTCCATTCTAAAGGCTTAAACCATTCCATTTTCTTTTCATGGGATTTTATATCAAGCACTTGATCATTCTCACTGTACTTTTTTGACATCTTCATGTATTATTTTTTATTCTCTGCACAGGGAGAAACATAAATAATTACTTTGTTGTACATAATATACAAATATTGGTGATTAATGTCTTAAGAAAACTCTGAAGCTTAAAATGGATATAATGAAGAAACATCTCAGCACAGACATGTTTCCTGTGTCTTGCTAGATATGTTGAAATTTCTCTTTATCATTTAAATAGCAGGGGAAATAAAATTTCAAAGACAAGGCAATGTAGCATCGGCAAAGAAAGGAGATCAAACACTGTAAAAATCAGAATATAATAAAAGATAAGCAGGGCAGGCTTGCTTGTTTTGCTAAACCTTGGGCGTTCTTTGTTTCTATGACATTATATATTAGTTGGCTAATTCTATGGATTGCAGCAAATGAAGTCCAGTCAAGTTTATTCAACTATTGTTATCTATTATAGATCTGCATGAAGATTTGTGCAATCTTGATGTTATTGTTTATAAAAATGGAGTTATTTCAAATGCATAAAGCTATAAACTCACAATGAAATTGGGTGGGGGGAGGAAGCAACTGAGATTGAGAAGAACCATTGGTAGTTTATTAGTCCACATTCTACAGAAAGCTTAAATGTTTCTTGATTAGTAACATTTTATAATTGTTGGAAGAAATATCCATCTGGGTTCAGGAGAGAAAGACATTGGAAACATGGAGGCTGATTAGAAATATGGCTTATTGATGAACAGGAACAAATGGGTTTGAAGTCTTGGGCAGCTGACCACATGGAAGATATATATATATATATATATATAT